>JACBKR010000387.1:0-61704 GCA_014218235.1 Colocasia esculenta
ACAGGTAATGCCTCCAGATTTTGAGTGCAAATACCACAGCAGCTAGCTCTAAGTCATGGACAGGATAGTTAACCTCATGTTGCTTCAATTGCCTTGATGAATAGGCTATCACTTTCTCATTCTGCATTAATACGCAGCCTAGACCGATTCAGATGCATCAGTGTAGACTGAGAATCATGCGCCTTCGACTGGTAATGCGAGGACAGGTGCAGATGTCAGCAATTGCTTGAGTGTCTGGAAGCTCTTCTCGCACTCCTTGCTCCAGACATAGGGATTCTCTTTTCGCGTAAGACGCGTAAAAGGTACAACTATCTTGGAGAAGTCTTTTATGAACCGTCTGTAATAACTAGCCAGTCCAAGAAAACTTCTTATCTCGGTGACATTGGTCGGCCTTTCCCAGTTCAGCACAGCTTCTACCTTGGAAGGGTCGACAGCGATACCATCCTTGGAAATGACATGGCCTAGGAACGACACCTCCTCGAGCCAGAATTCACACTTGCTCAATTTGGCGTAGAGTTGGTTGTCCCGCAAGATTTGCAGAGCGATCCTCAGATGCTCCTCGTGCTCTTCTTTGGTCTTGGAGTATATGAGAATATCATCAATGAATACAACGACGAACTTGTCGAGGTAGGGCCGGTAGATGCTGTTCATTAATTGCATAAAAGCTGTAGAAGCATTGGTTAGTCCAAAAGGCATGACTACAAATTCATAATGACCGTACCTGCTCCTGAAAGCTGTCTTGTAAATATCTGCATCTTGAATCCTCATCTGATGATATCCCGATCTAAGGTCAATCTTAGAAAAATATTTAGCTCCTGATATCTGATCAAATAATTCATCGACACGCGGCAGGAGGTACTTGTTCTTGATAGTGAGACTGTTCAACTGCCTGTAATCGATGCATAACCTCATAGATCCGTCCTTCTTCTTGACGAACAACACTGGTGCTCCCCAAGGAGAAGTGCTTGGCCTAATGAAACCCTTTTCTAGAAGTTCCATCAGTTGCTCTTTCAACTCTTTCAATTCAGCAGGGGACATCCTGTAGGGTTGGCGTGAAACCGGTGCAGCTCCAGGTACGAGATCAATTGAGAAATTACATCTCTCTCAGGTGGAATGCCTGGTAGCTCATCGGGAAACACATCAGGGTATTCTTGCACTATGTGGATGTGATATCTTAACTGCTTTCTTTTCCACTATGATGGCGGCAAGAAACGCCATACTCCCTTTCTTATCATGTTCTGTGCCTTATAGCAGAGACGAGGGACAAGTGTCTCTTGTGCCTACGTCCTGTGAAGGTCAGCTTAGGGAATTCACTAAAAGAAATTTTCCCTCTTCTACAATCCACGATAGCCCCATACGTGGATAGCCAATCGGCTCCCAGAATGACATCGTAGCCCTCCATGGGCATACAGATCAAGTCAGCTCTAAGGTTAAGTTCACCAACCTTAACATCAGCTAATGGATAATATATTCAATTGAGCCTTTTCTCCTAGTGGGTTGTGACAGATAATTCAAATGTCATAGATGTAGGTTTCTCATTAGGGTATCAGCAAATGCTTGTGATATGAATGAATGCGTAGCGCCAGTATCGAACAAAACAAATGCTGAATGAAAAAGACCGTAGTGTACCTTCCACAATTCCACCTTCCTCGGTGGTCTCTACCTCTTGCAGGGCTTGGAGTCTGCCTGGCTTCTTTGGTCCCGCAGGACGCTTCTTATTCTCCCTCAGTAATGGGCATTCAGGAATCCGATGCTCTCGGCTCCCACAACGAAGGCATGCACCTGCCTTCCTCCAGCATTCTTCTGTCGTGTGACCAAGCTTGTCACAATGTTTGCATCTGGGCTTGTTGTTTGGGGCAGTAGTAGGAGTAGGGACTTTGGGCTTTCGCTCTTGGCTTGGCCCATCAGTGATACTTAATGGTCTTTTCTTGCTGTAGGCAGGCTTGCTTGGTGCTCCAGAAGTCAGTTCCTTCTTTACCATTCTACCCTTGATGCGATCAGTGAACTCGGTCGCATCCTCCAGTAACTGTGCTCTTCTGACCATTTCCGGATAAGTTTGAATGTCCATGGGTGCCAACTGTGTAATGTATGCGGGCCTGAGCCCATTATGGAATCTCTTTGCCTTCATTCGTTCTGTACTGACCAGATGATTGGCATATCGAGCCAATCGGGAGAACTGTGCTTCGTATTCAGCAACTGTGAGGTTCCTCTGCTTAAGTGCAGCAAACTCAGAGGCCTTCCTCTCTTGGACTCTTTCAGAGAAATACTTGCAGTTAAAGTGCTCCTTGAATTCCTCCCAAGTAAATTGCGCGTCCTCTCTGGTTGCCTCAACGGACTCCCACCACGCATGGGCATCCCGTTCTAACTGGAATGTAGCTAGTAGTATCTTGTCTCCATCCGCGCATTGCATGACGTGAAAGATACGCTCAATCTCCTTGAGCCAGTTCTCGGCCTCATCAGGGTCTGTGGTACCACTGAATCGAGGCGGATTCAGGTTGCGGAAATTTCTATGTAATCACCAGCTGCTCGGTTGTTGTTATTATTGTTGTTGGCTCCAGCAGCCTGAAGTAAAGCTTGGGTAAGCTGTTGGATAGTCTGCTGCATGTCACGGAGTTGAGCACGCTTCGCTGCCATTGTTTACGTTCCTTCAAAAAAGAATTTAAAATGTAAGTCGTTGGGTTTGCACTAAGTTGTGCGTGTGTGAGTTTATTTTATCTCATTACCCACGGTTCTACCCATCTCACATAGGTATGGAATTAGACTCTAGTCAAGTTAGGTCAAACCTAGATCATCATATACTTAAGAATAACCTAGGCTCTGATACCACAAAACTGTAACGCCCCGACGCGGAATATCGGAGCGGGATTACAGTTATTAAATAGTACAGAGCGAGAAAATAAATAACAACCATTACACAATGGAATAATACCAAACAACCTCATATCTCATTAATAATCCACCAGACATCCTTACATTCACTAATAACTCATCATCTTCACAAACTAACTAATACATCAACGTATCAGAGCCAAAACTAGGGCCCAGAGTACTTTATTCAAATCAAACTATTACATAATGACTAACTGACTCCTAACTATACTAACTGACTGCTAGACAGTACTGGTTGTAGAAGGGTCACTCCTGAGCATCTCCCTCAGTCCCGTCCTCGTATGTGTGGTTGTCTCCATCTGACTCACCTGAACACATTAAATAAATACGCAGGATGAGCGAATAACGCCCAGTAGGACTTAATTTCTCATGAACACATGCATGCTTTAAATAGTTAATGTCTTAATGGCAGGTTAACTAGAGAGTAAAGCCATGTAGAGCATATCACGATAACGAGAGAACAATTGCAACTGGCACAGGGAAAATAGTACAACGAGAACGATAATAGAATGGCCATGTAACGATATAACATGTAAATTGCACAACGGTGCACTAGTAACGATCACGCTTGCACTTGTAGAGATAGCACTTTGATTGTCATAGATTAATCTAGATAGTAAACTGGCGCTGGATGCATACCGTAACACATCCTATGATCATTTTAACTCCCATGGGCACTAGCACTTTTCGGGGCGCTCCTCCCAGGACCTGATCGGGCCCTATTGCGCTGGCATTAGTCATTTCTTTAATCTTAGACAATCACACGAATGGCCAATAGAGTACCAAGAAGAGATAGAAGAGAGTACTAGACGAGATAGATGAGAGTGTAGAGAGAACGTGAACATATGAGAGGATATAGATAGTAGATGAGATATGGACAATTTCGTAAAACGACGATAACACACGATAGTAACGGTTGCACGGCACTAGGTCGAGTACCGGCAGTCTGGTAGAAGTCACATCCGCCCCTTAGTCGTGCTGTGTACACGGGTCAGGTGGTCCGGTGTGAACTCAAGACGAGAAGGAATACACTAAGGTTTGGATCTTACTGATCCCTAAGAGTGTAACGGGTTTTTGGGGTACAACCAGCTCGTTGACTAAGGACGTACGCCAAAGCCAAGAAGACTTACGGAGGTCTTGACAAGGAGTCCCTAGTCCAGTCGAGAGTATTCCCGGTGGAGAGGTGGTCCAAGTCAAGGGAAAAGTGTGTAGAAAATGGGTCCGTCGTGCCTCGAGTGCTCGTAGGCCGAGGGAAAACGGTAACGGTAGATAAAATGCGCGAGTCAAAACAGAAACAATTGTATTTAACAAAATAGGGTAATTTAGTCATTTATTTCGATAATTTACCGAATACATTATTGCATAATTTATCAAAGTCAAATGGCAATTACAATGTTATGTGTGTGCAAGTGTAAAGAAATCTTGAGGATGTGACAAGTCGTGCTCACGGCTTTTAAATTAACAAGAATTATTTAAATATTTTTAAATAAAAATATTCAGGTCGATTATTAAGCTTATAGTACATGGTTTAACTTGTATAAGGGTATATGACAATTAAAGCAGGGGTATATGCATAATATAAGATTCTGGCTGAAATTTAATGTAGGCCCTAGAATTTTGTCCTTATTATTTTATTGTGTGCAATTTTATGCTTGTGTATGTCTATGCATTATCATGTAAGTATTATGTATACATTATCTTGGTGCACTTGTGAATGTATGTATATACTTAGTTGTATATATATCGGTTGATCTCGTGACATAATGAGTGTGTACATTACACCCTATGTATTGCATGCACGAACTTAGGAGAAATTAGGGTTTTGCATGGTTTTGGGTTCTGGCCAAAGGGTTAGTCGACGTCAACATGAATGGACGTTCACTTATTGTTAACGTCCATATAGGTGGACGTCTATTATTAAGTAGACGGCCATATCGGTGGACGTCTATGTCCTGACAGACCAGTCTGCAGCAGCATGGCGTGCCATGCCTTTGATTGGGGAATGCCAACCACTCCCCAACGGCTCCTTGGCCTTCCAACCGATCTCTTGCGTGGGGTGAGAGGGTCCTCTCTTAAGAGAGCCCTTGTTGCAACCTCTAGAGCTCTCTTGGCTCTTTGCAAAGAGAAAACAAAAACCCTAGTGTGCTGTGAGAAAACCTGAAGGTTGAGAGCTTTGATCCGGCGATCCAAGGCTCTTCCTGGCGACCTACTTCGACAAGGAGGGAGACAACACATCCGGCTACACATCCCCGGCCCTGGATTGCAGAGGGGAGCATCACAGAAGCCGGAGTGGAGGCATCTTGGAGGCTTCTTGGGACTGCCCAAGGAGAGCTTCTCCGACCATTTTGATCCCTTTAGGAGTTTTTCCAAAGGCAAGTAACCCACCCATGTCATCCATGTATGTGTCTAGGAGGTTTTTGTGATTTTTACAGATTTTCCTCGTGTCCTGGATCCCCACATTTCCCCTTTCTTTAGAGCTCGGACTGTGTTTTGCACAGGTCCGAACTTGACGGCAAGATCTATTGCCGTTTAGATCTTGAGTTAGCGGCTAACGATGTTGCCGCCGACTCTTGTGAACGGCCAGAGTATGTCGTTAGTTCTTCTTGACAGAACAATGAACTGTTCTGCCCTATATTTTTAATTTCCGGACTTTGGCGCATGAGGATATAATTTAAATTTTATATGTTATGTAAAATAGATAATGTGAGGTGTGTGAAAATTTCCTGTATATTTTCTGAGAATGGCAATAATTATTAGAATTATTGAAAGGCATGTGTAGGAAGGAGATTATGCATGTTTAATTTTGTTCCCATGATTTATGAGGAGTTAAATGCTGTAGATTTTATGAAACATGTCTATATGTATCAGTCCATGCCCTACAAATTTGAGAATTTTTACATGGCTATGTGAATTACTGAAATTTCTGTAATGGGAATAGAAGCATGAGTAGGTTAATGAATAATTCATAGTAAATTTTGTGTCATGCAATAAATCTGGGAAAATTTCTTGTGCCAATATGTATGTGTGATTCATGACTGTGCATGATCAAATCTGAAATCCATGTCATGTTCTATGTTAACTTAGTTTATGAATGGCATGAAACTGGATGTTTCAATTTCTATAAATACATGTGAATTCAGAAAAATGTGAAAATTTGCATGTGTGTTCTTATACCCGAAAACAGCATGTGGTTAAATTTTCAGGAAAATTGGATAACAGTAGCCTACACTATGAGATTTCCATGTGAAAATGAGTTATAAATACATGTACCATGATAAGGTTAAATGATGTGCGTTCCAATTAATCCATGAGAACCACTAAATGCTTGATTTCTGTTATTAGTGGCATCATGCTAGGAAGAACAGAACCATGTGCATAAATAAGAAAGTGTGAATACCATATGTAAAACGCGTGATAATCGGAATGTGTAATGTGTAAAATGTGCCGTGTGTGACACTGCTTCCATAGAGGGCTGTGGAACTGTACCATGGAAAAGTCCCCATGGGATTTACAATGTGTTAAGATATCCTAAGGGCATTAGGATGAAATCCTGGAGGTGGACAAGTACCGCTGGTTAGGGTGGAGACGTGTTCTCCGGTCTGCGCAGTGCCAAGAGTCATCATCTGTATTGCCTAGGTGATGTGCTATGTGTTATGTGATGTGTCCTTCTAGTGGTGGTTTGGACTATGTGTCACGGCAAATAATGTGAAATGTGTATATGTAAACATGTGAATGTGAAATGTGAAATCATGTAAACTATTTATGTTAGAATGTGAATATGTGTACATGTGCAATGTTTGAAAAAAAATGAACCATGTGAAATATGAGAATGTGTAACCATGTGAAGTGAACATGTTAGAATGTGAAACGATAATTCATGCTATCATATCTCTAATCCCATGTAATTGCTATCATGTTATAGTCAAATTGGAAGTGTAGTCTTCATGTGATTAAATGTGTAGAAACATGTGATAGGAAGTGTTATTTGAAACATCTTAAACCATGTACCATGTGTTTGATGTTGTAGAAATACCATGATAGGTTGTCTCTTATTAATGTTCAAGCATGTTTATGTTGCCTTGCAAAGTGAAATAGTGGAACCTACTATGATGTATGCATGAATGATGTGTATGGAGTTACTTGCTGAGTCTTTTAGACTCACTCCTTGCTTCGGGTACAGGTTTAGTTGGTGACACACTTCTGGAGGAGACAGTGGAGAGCGACTCCGAGCGTGGAGAGTAGCTTGTGGAGTTGACGTTGTGTCCTTTTTGTTTCATAGTATGTAAATTGTAGCTCGTGTTAGAGTTATCATTTTGTAATTGTGGACAATTTATGTATTAAATGTAGAACTTTAATCTTGTGGACAATGTAGTTTGGTTTAATTTCGATTATGAAAGTTTAGTCTTTTAATTTGCTATATGGATCATGTATGTTAAATGTGGATGATGAAATGTGATGACAGTTAGTCCTTTACTTCCGCGACTCTGTATCTATATTTGTGTATATCTCAGTCATGTGATAGTGTCGGGTAAATGTCCGCTGTGGTGATCTTCGTCGTGCCGACGTGGGTTGGTACAACCGTACCGGCATAACGAGGGTCGTCACAGAGATTGGTATCAGAGCGACCGATTGAGATCTTACATAAATATACGTGAATCATCATCTCCATTACATGCTAAATCTTTATAGAATTGTCCACATGTGTAGAATTGATTAATAATGAGCAAAAGATAGATAAGAAAATGGGTTGGGAGTGAATAAGCGAACCCTAATTGATGGCTGAATTTTATTGCAGCCATGACTTCGCGTGGTAGGCGTGGAGGTGTTCCTGCTCGTGAGGGCGAGCAGAGAGGCGAGGAGCGGGCTGAGCAGCAGGTCCCGGCACCTCAGGGTCCTGTGCTTCCCCCACCACCGCCTGTGGACTATGAGGTGTTCATGCAAGGTTAGTGCAGGCCATGCAGACGCAGGCCCACACCCAGGCAGCACTCCAGGCTCAGTTGGAGGCTCAGGTTAGTATACTTTGTTAAAGAGTAGTCTGTTTGATTTAATTGCATGATGTGATGGTAATTATGCAATGCTTGTTGGTTGTTGTAGCAGGCTCGAGTTCCAGCTCAGAACCATGTGGCCCTTCCACCATGGAGAGATTTAAGAGGATGTTGCCACCCTCTTTTAAGGGGGAGAGCGACCCGTTACTAGCTGAGAGCTGGATGAGGGAGATAGAGAAAGTCTTCCGAGCTATGAGGTGTGCGGATGAGGACAAGGTTACCCTAGCCACCTACATGCTACAGGTATGCGTTTGTTTTGTATGCTTGTGTGTTCTGTTAAGTTAGAATTGTTAGTTAGTGCTTATGAAGGGTATACTGCAGGAAAGAGCTGATGTATGGTGGGCTTCATTACTGCGTACCCGATTCGAGGATGGAGCTGTGGAAGTCGCTTGGGATGAGTTCGTGAGGCTCTTTCAGGCCAAGTTCGTCCCCGAGCATGTTCAGGATCGCATGGAGCAGGAGTTCCTCACCTTGACTCAGGGCTCCATGACTGTGCTCGCATATGAGGCCAGGTTTGCAGAATTATCTAAGTATGCACCTCATATTGTGGCAGATGAGCGCAGGAAGGCGAAGAAGTTTGTGATGGGCCTTAAGCCATCACTGAGGACGAGGCTCGTAGCGTTTGATCATCGTACCCTGGACGAGGCCCTTAGCGCGGCGTGCAGGCAGGAGAGCGAGATGGATGGAGCAGTACCTTGAAGAAAAGAAGGCTTCTCAGAAGAGGCCCGCGGCCCCTTTTCAGCGGCAGGACAAGAGGAAAGCAGCACCAGTCACCACAGCGCCCTGTGGTAGTCAGCAACGCTCAGGTACCTTCTGTACGTTCCTATGGTGACAAGAAGGAGTGCCCTCACTGTGGAAGGACACATGGGGGTACGGAATGTTGGAAGATAGCGGGCAAATGCCTAAAGTGTGGGAGTAGCGACCACAAGATCAAGGATTGCCCCAGACTTCAGCAGGGAGTTCAGCGTGGACCAGCCCCAGTAGCAGCAGCAGCGCCAGCGACAGGACGACCATGAAGGCCTCGAGCCCCGGCTCGAGTGTTTGCTTTAGCACGAGAGGACGCCGAGCAGGCAGAGCATGTCACGGAAGGTACGATTCTTTTCATGGGTGTGTACGCTCGGGTTTTGTTTGATACGGGTGCCACTCACTCGTTCATTTCCGAGCGGTTTGCTAGGCAGTTAGCTATAGAGTCAGGCGTAGAGGCTGAGGAGTTAGAGGTCCCCTTGTCTGTGCACACCCCTGCGGGTACGGTATCGACTAGGAAGTGTATTCCGTCGCTACCTGTGTGCATTGAAGATAGGATTTTAGATGGGTGCTTCTACTTGCTAAAGATGAAGGACTACGATGCTATCTTGGTCTGGATTGGCTAGAGGAGCACTATGCATAGTAGATTGTCGTGGGAAGAGGATTGTTTTCCGCATTCCTGGTGAGGACGAGTTCTCTCATCCCTTGCCAAGGAACTTGGCGGGAAAGTTGGTTATCTCTGCCATGAAGGCGATGCGCATGGTGAACAGGGGTGTGACGCTTTTCTTGCCAGCGTGGTATTAGTACCAGAGGCTGATGAGTCACCTACTCTTGTAGAGATTGATGTGGTGCAGGATTTCCAGATGTCTTTCCTGATGACTTGTCTGGATTGCCACCGGACAGAGAGATAGAGTTTACTATAGAGTTGCTTCCTGGCACCTCTCCTATCTCGAAGGCTCCATATCGGATGGCACCTGCGGAGTTAGCCGAGTTGAGGAGGCAGTTGCAAGAATTGCTAGATAAGGGATTTATACGCCCTAGTGTTTCACCTTGGGGCGCACCTGTATTGTTCGTCAAGAAGAAAGACGGGTCACTTCGGTTGTGCATTGATTATAGAAAGCTAAACCAGGTGACTGTGAAGAACATGTATCCCTTGCCTCGTATTGATGATCTGTTTGACCAGTTGCGAGAGGCATCAGTCTTTTCCAAGATTGACTTGCGATCTGGCTATCATCAGTTGAGGATTAGGAGTGAGGATGTGTCCAAAACGGCCTTTAGGACTCGTTATGGACATTATGAGTTCTTGGTCCTCCCTTTTGGATTGACCAATGCCCCTGCAGCGTTCATGGATCTCATGAACAGGGTATTCCGACCTTATCTAGATAGCTTTGTGGTGGTTTTTATAGATGACGTGTTGGTCTACTCTCCGGATGAGGCCACACACCGTCAGCATTTGAGGGTAGTGTTAGAGGTTCTTCGTGAGCACAAGCTGTATGCTAAATTCAGCAAGTGCGATTTTTGGTTGCGCGAGGTTCATTTCCTCGGGCATGTTTCTCCGGCGCTGGTGTAGCTGTTGATCCAGCGAAGGTCCAGGCAGTTATGGATTGGGAGACTCCGGACCCCTTCGGAGATTCGTAGTTTTATTGGGTTAGCTGGTTATTATCGGCGATTCATTGAGGGTTTCTCATCCATCGCCGCCCCCTTGACAAGCTGACCCGGAAGGGTGAGAAGTTCGTATGGTCTGAGGCGTGTGAGCGTAGCTTTCAGCTATTGAAGGCTAAGCTTACTTCTGCTCCGGTATTAGTATTGCCTAGTGGTCTAGAGGGCTTTGCCATTTATACGGATGCATCTCAGATTGGTTTAGGTTGCGTGCTCATGCAGCAAGAGAGGGTAGTGGCTTATGCTTCTCGTCAGTTGAAGGAGCATGAGAAGAACTATCCGACTCATGATTTGGAGTTAGCAGCTGTGGTTCATGCACTAAAGATCTGGAGGCACTATCTTTATGGTGTCAGATTTGAGGTGTTTACCGACCATAAGAGCTTGAGGTATCTTTTCTCCCAAAAGGAATTAAACCTGAGGCAGAGGAGATGGATCGAGTTCTTGAAGGACTATGACTTCGACCTTCAGTATCATCCTGGAAAGGCGAACGTCGTAGCGGATGCTCTTAGTAGGAAGAGGTCTTCGCTCCAGCAGGATTGGAAGATGTTGGAGGATGCAGCATGCTCTATGACCGAGTTAGAGCCATCGCTGAGTCAGGCTTTTGTAGCTCAGCTATCCCTTAGATCCTCAGTCTTGGATGAGGTATTGAGCAGCAGAAAGCCGACCCTAGATTGTTAGAGTTAGTGGGTAAGGCGGGCATTGCTCGTGATGAGGACGGTGTGATCAGATTTCAGCACCGTGTGTGTGTTCCCGACATTGTGGATGTCCGTGAGCATGTATTAGCAGAGGCTCATAGGTCAAGATTCTCTATTCATCCGGGTAACACAAAGATGTATCAGGATCTGAAGAGATCTTTTTGGTGGTCTGGCATGAAGAAGGATGTAGCGGATTATGTGTCTAGGTGTTTAGTATGCCAGCAAGTGAAAGCCGAGCGGCAGCGACCATCTGGCCTTATGCAGAAGAGGATATCCCAGTTTGGAAGTGGGAAGCTGTCACTATGGATTTTGTTTCGGGATTGCCTCGATCTAGACGGGGTAATGACTCAATTTGGGTAGTCGTAGATAGATTCTCGAAGGCTGCGCATTTCTTACCTATGAAAAGAAGCAGTCGGTTGAGAGTTTAGCTAGACTGTATGTTAGTAGTGTCATTAGGTTGCATGGTGTGCCGAAGTCGATCATTTCGGATCAGATCCGAGATTTACTTCGAGGTTGTGGAAGGACTTCAGGATGCTTTAGGTTCGGAGCTGAAGCTCAGTTCGGCGTTTCATCCCCAGACTGATGGACAGTCCGAGAGGACTATCCAGACGCTCGAGGATATGTTGAGAGCGTGTGTGCTGGATTGGAAGGATGATTGGGAGCGCCATTTACCTCTTGTGGAGTTCGCTATAACAACAGCTTTCATGCGAGTATGGTATGGCTCCATTTGAAGCGTTGTACGGTAGGCCTTGCAGATCTCCTTTGTGTTGGGAAGAGACCGTTGATAGACAGCTGATTGGTCCGGAGTTAGTTCAGGAGACTTCGGATAAGATTCAGTTGATTAGGAGAAGGCTTGTTGCGGCACAGGATAGACAGAAGAGCTATGCCGACAACAGGAGGAAGAATCTAGAGTTCGAGGTAGGTGATCATGTCTTCTTGAAGATATCGCCTACGCGTGGTGTCGTCAGGTTTGGCAGGCATAGTAAGTTGAGCCCTAGATTCATTGGCCCGTATGAGATTCTCAGACGATTGGGCAACGTGGCTTATGAGCTAGCTTTACCCCCAGTTTTGGCTAGTGTTCACCCTGTTTTCCACGTATCTATGCTCAGGAAGTATGTCCGAGATCCATCTCATATTATTAGTCACGAGCCAGTGGAGATCCAGCCAGATCTGTCGTATGTGGAGCAACCAGTAGCCATTCTTGACCGGAAGGTTCAGCACCTCCGGAACAAGAGTATTGCGTCGGTGAAAGTTCTATGGCGTAACTTCTCGCGGGAGGAGGCTACTTGGAGCTTGAGGATGCAATGAAGAAGAAGTATCCCCTTTTGTTTGAGTAGTGTTGTCCTAACTTCGAGGACGAAGTTTCTTTAAGGGGGAGAGGGTGTAAGGCCCTAGAATTTTGTCCTTATTATTTTATTGTGTGCAATTTTATGCTTGTGTATGTCTATGCATTATCATGTAAGTATTATGTATACATTATCTTGGTGCACTTGTGAATGTATGTATATACTTAGTTGTATATATATCGGTTGATCTCGTGACATAATGAGTGTGTACATTACACCCTATGTATTGCATGCACGAACTTAGGAGAAATTAGGGTTTTGCATGTTTTTGGGTTCTGGCCAAAGGGTTAGTCGACGTCAACATGAATGGACGTTCACTTATTGTTAACGTCCATATAGGTGGACGTCTATTATTAAGTAGACGGCCATATCGGTGGACGTCTATGTCCTGACAGACCAGTCTGCAGCAGCATGGCGTGCCATGCCTTGATTGGAATGCCAACCACTCCCCAACGGCTCCTTGGCCTTCCAACCGATCTCTTGCGTGGGGTGAGAGGGTCCTCTCTTAAGAGAGCCCTTGTTGCAACCTCTAGAGCTCTCTTGGCTCTTTGCAAAGAGAAAACAAACCCTAGTGTGCTGTGAGAAAACTGAAGTTTGAGAGCTTTGATCCGGCGATCCAAGGCTCTTCCTGGCGACCTACTTCGACAAGGAGGGAGACAACACATCCGGCTACACATCCCCGGCCCTGGATTGCAGAGGGGAGCATCACAGAAGCCGGAGTGGAGGCATCTTGGAGGCTTCTTGGGACTGCCCAGGAGAGCTTCTCCGACCATTTTGATCCCTTTAGGAGTTTTTCCAAAGGCAAGTAACCCACCCATGTCATCCATGTATGTGTCTAGGAGGTTTTTGTGATTTTTACAGATTTTCCTCGTGTCCTGGATCCCCTTTCCCCTTTCTTTAGAGCTCGGACTGTGTTTTTGCACAGGTCCGAACTTGACGGCAAGATCTATTGCCGTTTAGATCTTGAGTTAGCGGCTAACGATGTTGCCGCCGACTCTTGTGAACGGCCAGAGTATGTCGTTAAGTTCTTCTTGACAGAACAATGAACTGTTCTGCCCTATATTTTTAATTTCCGGACTTTGGCGCATGAGGATATAATTTAAATTTTATATGTTATGTAAAATAGATAATGTGAGGTGTGTGAAAATTTCCTGTATTTTTCTGAGAATGGCAATAATTATTAGAATTATTGAAAGGCATGTGTAGGAAGGAGATTATGCATGTTTAATTTTGTTCCCATGATTTATGAGGAGTTAAATGCTGTAGAATTTTATGAAACATGTCTATATGTATCAGTCCATGCCCTACAAATTTGAGAATTTTTACATGGCTATGTGAATTACTGAAATTTCTGTAATGGGAATAGAAGCATGAGTAGGTTAATGAATAATTCATAGTAAATTTTGTGTCATGCAATAAATCTGGGAAAATTTCTTGTGCCAATATGTATGTGTGATTCATGACTGTGCATGATCAAATCTGAAATCCATGTCATGTTCTATGTTAACTTAGTTTATGAATGGCATGAAACTGGATGTTTCAATTTCTATAAATACATGTGAATTCAGAAAAATGTGAAAATTTGCATGTGTGTTCTTATACCCGAAAACAGCATGTGGTTAAATTTTCAGGAAAATTGGATAACAGTAGCCTACACTATGAGATTTCCATGTGAAAATGAGTTATAAATACATGTACCATGATTAAGGTTAAATGATGTGCGTTCCAATTAATCCATGAGAACCACTAAATGCTTGATTTCTGTTATTAGTGGCATCATGCTAGGGAAGAACAGAACCATGTGCATAAATAAGAAAGTGTGAATACCATATGTAAAACGCGTGATAATCGGAATGTGTAATGTGTAAAATGTGCCGTGTGTGACACTGCTTCCATAGAGGGCTGTGGAAC
Organism: Colocasia esculenta; assembly: GCA_014218235.1. NCBI lineage: Eukaryota > Viridiplantae > Streptophyta > Magnoliopsida > Alismatales > Araceae > Colocasia > Colocasia esculenta. The sequence goes on from JACBKR010000387.1 coordinate 14,290, forward strand.
TGTACCATGGAAAAGTCCCCATGGGATTTACAATGTGTTAAGATATCCTAAGGGCATTAGGATGAAATCCTGGAGGTGGACAAGTACCGCTGGTTAGGGTGGAGACGTGTTCTCCCGGTCTGCGCAGTGCCAAGAGTCATCACTGTATTGCCTAGGTGATGTGCTATGTGTTATGTGATGTGTCCTTCTAGTGGTGGTTTGGACTATGTGTCACGGCAAATAATATGTGAAATGTGTATATGTAAACATGTGAATGTGAAATGTGAAATCATGTAAACTATTTATGTTAGAATGTGAATATGTGTACATGTGCAATGTTTGAAAAAAAAAATGAACCATGTGAAATATGAGAATGTGTAACCATGTGAAGTGAACATGTTAGAATGTGAAACGATAATTCATGCTATCATATCTCTAATCCCATGTTAATTGCTATCATGTTATAGTCAAATTGGAAGTGTAGTCTTCATGTGATTAAATGTGTAGAAAACATGTGATAGGAAGTGTTATTTGAAACATCTTAAACCATGTACCATGTGTTTGATGTTGTAGAAATACCATGATAGGTTGTCTCTTATTAATGTTCAAGCATGTTATATGTTGCCTTGCAAAGTGAAATAGTGGAACCTACTATGATGTATGCATGAATGATGTGTATGGAGTTACTTGCTGAGTCTTTTAGACTCACTCCTTGCTTCGGCGTACAGGTTTAGTTGGTGACACACTTCTGGAGGAGACAGTGGAGAGCGACTCCGAGCGTGGAGAGTAGCTTGTGGAGTTGACGTTGTGTCCTTTTTGTTTCATAGTATGTAATTGTAGCTCGTGTTAGAGTTATCATTTTGTAATTGTGGACAATTTATGTATTAAATGTAGAACTTTAATCTTGTGGACAATGTAGTTTGGTTTAATTTCGATTATGAAAGTTTAGTCTTTTAATTTGCTATATGGATCATGTATGTTAAATGTGGATGATGAAATGTGATGACAGTTAGTCCTTTACTTCCGCGACTCTGTATCTATATTTGTGTATATCTCAGTCATGTGATAGTGTCGGGTAAATGTCCCGCTGTGGTGATCTTCGTCGTGCCGACGTGGGTTGGTACAACCGTACCGGCATAACGAGGGTCGTCACATTTAAAGAAGGCGACGATGTTGCCCGTCGCGATCATTCAGCGACGGGGCGCATGGGCGCGTTACTCATGGTGTCGCGACGGGGTATCCCGTCGCGGTTCTGTCCGTGGCGGTGCGGCCTGGCGCGACAGGCGAATCGGCCGGCCTGGCCCAGTTCAGGTTTGGGAACGCGGCGGCGAGACCCATCGCGTTCATGACGTGGCCTGAAGACCGACCGCGACACTCCTGTTATCGCGGCATATCGCGCCGCCGCGATAACAGGGGCGGTCCAAGTTTTTTCCCTTTTTCTCTGGGTGGACCCTTCTTGACAAAGGGTCATTCTAAATTCAGTATAAAATCGCACGGTGATCCAAAAGGCACGACACTAGTTTTAAACGAAAGTAGACATATTATCTATCAACATGCACGATTAATTTGAAAATAGACAAGGTTAAGACATGCATTGATCAGGTTACTTTTTGGTGACCTAGACAGGCTCAGTTATGGTTCAACGAATTAATTAGAGGTGTACACATGATGAAAAATTACGAAACTAAGGGCGTTCAAAAGCTAACAAAATGTAGTATTTATGATAATTTTATCATAATCAGAGATCAAGTATAAATGGGGTTCACAAGCAATCATGGAGGGTCGGGTGCATGTATCTGACAGAGCTTCAAAGAATTAATTCTCCCTCATCAGAGATCGAAATAGAACGAAACCAAGGGCGTTTGAAAGCTATTGTACTGTAGTATCAATGAGAATTTTCTCGTAGCATGGGAACAAGTACGTGCAGGAGATTAGAGAAAACATGAGATTTAAGTTCATGGTAACAGCAGGACTTCATGAATTTAATTCGCCCAGATGGATGAACGGAATACAACGAAACCATAGGGCTTTTGAAGAGGTACATGAAGGCTACCTAGGGTAATTATTTCACGATTTTTGCTTGAGAGATTGCCTACCTTTTGGTGTTGACAAGAAAGGCTAGGGTTTGATGACGAAAACGGGAAGAATATCCAAGCTTGTTCAAGCCTCCTCCTCCTTGCTCTTCGTCCAGAACTTCTCCTCTTCGTCTCCTAGGACTCCAGCCACGAACTATGGGTGGTAGGGAAGAGATTTTGGGTGTTTTGATAGCCTATAGAGTTCTAAGTCACCTAAACTCTTTCTTTCTCATCCAACTCCGAAAATTGACACTTATCTCCCACTTTCTCTTATTTATCTACCTAATAGAGTTGGGAAGGGTTCCAATTTCGTGGGTAAGGGTTTAGGGTAAGTGTAGGACTCTTTTTAGGATAGATATGACTTATTTTAATAGTTAATTGACTCTTTTCTATTTATTAATTAATTAGGTACGAATTTCACCTAATTACTTCTCCTCTCACGATGGGCTATCACTAATTGGGCCCAATCTATTTGGTTTGGGTTATTAGAGTAACCCATTAATAATTTAGCTTAATGGGTATTGCATTAATTCCCTTTTATTCCATGTATTCTCCCTTTATTATAATTAAATTGATTTATCTCATTTATTAAATAATAATTTTATTTTTCTTGATTTTAAAAATCAAGGGTGCTACACGGGTGCTACCACAAGCGATCCTAAACTCTCTTTTGAAGAGAGCACTGTCTTCATATCATAAATTTCTTTTCATGAGCATAACAGAATTGAAAATCCAAAGGTAGTTTTGATTGAGAATTAATACAGATATCTTGGTGACAAAGTTTCTCGGAGTTCAATAATATAAGAAAGACAATTGGTTGAGACAGGGTTATGACTCAAAGTCAATAACTTCGGAAGGTTGAAATCACATAAGAACCCAAGAAGATGAAGATCCACAATTGTCATCATAAGTTATTCACATCTCATAAGGTGTTCAAGCATATGAACTCTTAGGACATCAAGTTATATGACACAGTTACCGAATACTGGAGAATAGACTCAATCAGAGTACTACTCGTAATTGACAATGTTAAGAATAATTCAAGGGAGGTTAAGGTACATAATGTGGGTAAACTTTGTTGTAGTATGACAGTAAATACCAATGTAATAAGTGGGTAACTTGCTAGGCTTTTAGGATGAAGTTTAAGCAAAAGTTCTATCATGCAAAGTTGCTGAAATGCAAGAAAGGACAATAGCTGTCGACAGCCAAGAAGGGGCTGTCGACAGATAACAACAGCCAGAGCTCAGTTTGTGGGTTTTGTGTCTATCTGTCGACAGCTACAAGATGGCTATCGACAGCTAGCCACAGCCCCAGTTATCTGAAGTTTTGGAAGACTTGCACCTGTCGACAGCTATGGCTGACTGTCGACAGATAGCAGCAGTTCTACTAGGAATGACTTTAATACACCCTAAACACCCTAATTATAGAACTTATAAACCAAGACATGTTTTATATCAAATAGAAGAGTCTAATTGTAGTTCTCATAGCGGTTTATAAGCTAAACAAGCGAGATGAAAGAGGAGGTTTGCAATTCAAACTTGTCTTGCTTGAAACTTAACATAGTTTGGTACTAGAAGTATAGCCTTGATAGCAATAATTTAATGGAAGAATTCTACTAGATGGACACTAAATCACATTGTGTTTCATGGATCTAAATCAAGACTTGAAGTACCAAACATCTAAATAGAAATAGTCATACTATTCTCAAGATATTGAGACTTCTATCAAAACTCTATAACATGAACATGGATCAAGAGTGGAAGAAGAAGTTAGGAACCTACTTGATCTGTAAGGGGAGTGAAGATTCTTCTTTGGTAATCACATAGTTCCAAAGGTAGTTAGGGAATCAAACAAAGATATAGAGTTACAAGCACGTATACGAAAGATGTACACACCAAACCAAGTTTGGTTGAATAGCTCAAAAGCAACATATACGAAGCTATAATCTTTTTAACAAGAATAGAGAATAAAAGTATGGGGAGAAGATAGGAACCTACTTGATCTTGAAAAAGAAATAAAGATTCTTCTTCACCTCCTCATTGAACTAATATCAGTGTAAGGAAGAGCAAAAGAAACTGCAAAAATCTTCAACCGATGCAGTTGGAGGAGTGGTGATTCTACAGAAGAAGGAACAATAATAGCTACACTAAGCAGCTGCAACAGCACAACAGGAACAGAGGATGGAAATGTTTGTTCGATGGATAATGAGTGAGCTTTTATAACTCCTCTGGACTGCATGCATGCCGGCATGTCGGCTCACAGGTGTTGAGGTAAAAACCTCACTTCCCCACCCACAGCCACGTTTCTCATGCAAGCCTCAGGAGTTTACACCTAAGGTAGGTAAGTGTAGGGTGTTTAACCTCCCCAATAACCTGGCTTACGTGTAAGCAAGGAAAAATTCCCAGAAATCGTTAGCGTAATTGGGCTTTAAATCAGCTGACCCATTTGTTTCCTTGTTTAGGTGTCTTAATGAGGTCCAATCAAGTTGAAAATTTGACCATAGGCTAATGAAAATGTTTTACAAATTATGGTGATTTTAGTTTAATTTTTAGAATTTATTTTTTACTGGGTAAAAAATCGCTCGAAAAATAGTTACGTCGGCTAAATCTCAAAATCCGGTCGTCAAAAATTTTGGATAATTACATATTTGATATCACCACATTTTTCTAAAAATTATGGTGTTCTCAGATTTTATTTTCGTTACAATTTTTCGGTGTCGCCCTATCGGGGTGCGCACGACCGAAAGTGATATCTGGATATGATAAAGTGTCTTAAACACACCCTAAATCTTAAATATCTCAATGTAATTCTAATCGGTTGCATAAAGAAGAATTTATAAGTAAAATATGATATTTAAAATTTGAGGGTATTACAAAAGTACTCTGAGCCCATAGTTATGGCTCTGAATGATTATTGTAAGGGATGATTAGTGAATGTAATAGATGAATTAGTGAGGTTATTAATGGAAGTTGGATCTCTTGACGTTATTCCAATTTGTGAAATGGTTTGATGTTTATTTATCGGTCTATACTATTTATTTAACTATATTACCGCTCCGATATTTCATGTCATGACGTTACAAATGATGTAGGTGCCTGAATGCAATTCTACATTCTAATCTCCTGAGTACAAATCGTAAATATTCTTCTTAATTTATGCTTAAACATTAAGACTTTCTATCTCTTAGGATTTGAACACCAAGGGCATAGGATGCCTCACCATCCTCTAGCTCAAACTTTCCACTATTGGAATACATTGTATCTGTGAATTTACTCTCGAAATTTGCATATTATATTCTATACCCTTTAAATAAAAAAAATCATTACTTATATCCCTGTAGTTAGTTTGCCGTAAAAATTTTAGAAATATGCTGCTATCATCTAAAGAAATGGTTAAAATATATATATGAATGGTCAAGTGTGTGCCATGTGAGAGTGGTTGCTGTTGGAAAATGGGGTGACGACTGGACTTAGCCCTGTCCTTCTGTGCCGATGGGCAGAACGAATGGATTGTAATGGGCTAGGCCGATTTTACCTCACCTCATAAACAATTAATTATTAAACTTCACATCTTCTGAAAACCCGGACCTTTTGTTTTTTACTGGGGTGAGGCCTATTTTCAAACTGGTGGCACAGGGAAGAGTCCGTAAACACATTCTATACAAAATTAATTCATCATCATAATATAAGCTCAATTAGGACCACATCATTATTTAGTTATATGAACACTTAGTAGTCCACTTACAACACAGTCATTTTATTTAACAGCATGGTCATTATACACGCACGTGGGACAAACACTTTAACTTCTTTCATTTTTCATTTGTTGAATAATCCTACAAAGTTACATAATCATTGAATGACTCAAAATTATTCAAGAGAAAAAAAGCTCGAATTAGATCCAATTGAGTTCAAACAACTACGAAAGAACAATGTGCCCAGAAACAACGGCACTTGTCACACACCATTGAGTTGAGCGGCATGCTAATTACGAGCCCATAAGGGCATTTTGTCGGTCTGAATCGGGCCTCTGATGTCTGAATGCACTCAGTTCAAACTGCTTAACAATATAAGTCGTTCAGAAGACTGTCCAGCAGCTAACTACTGCTGCTACTTCAGAAGATGGCAGCACCATAAACAGTGTACCAAGGTGGAAAACATTACTTTTCTTGGTCGATTGCACATCTCAACTAAAATGATATCCATAGACACACATGACATGCAAAAAACTTTCCATTACTCTCATAAACTTGTTTCAACTGAAATGTACACTCATTTGAAAAAAATAGTAAGCATCATCGTATTGTCCTCAGTTCAGTAGCTCAGCAGGACATCATCTCGGAAATGGGAAGATGACAAGTGGAATTCCTTTGCTGTTCCTTTGGCAAAAGCGCCCCACCAAATAAGTTGGAAAAAGAACATAAAGATCGGCATCTTACCGCAAGTAGCAATAGAAGATACCTGTTTTCCCATTATCTGTTAGCATCTTGAAGTCTCCTGCAGTAAACGTCTTCGAGTCCTTCTTGAAGTTTACTTCCCTTTGCAGGTGTGAATAGGCACAGAAATCTACATTAAAGACTTCCACACCCTCGAGGAATGAGGAGACAGCAACTCCAATAGCTTCACCTGTAAAGATACATGTGACATAAGTTGGAATCAGTTGCTTCGAACTAAACAACAGAGATGTAGGACAACCAAGAAAATCTTGGTCTTCGATGCTGCATTCGTTTCCAAAAGAATGCATGAAGGAGAACGGGTCACATATATGCTCAATTTAAAAGGAACCAACCAGAGAAAATCTCACTTTCAATAAAAGAGAAGGGCTCCCAAAAGGGTTGAATCATTTTCCAAGAAAGAAAGGAAAAAACATGGATGACGCTGAAAAAATTATCCCTCATTTTGCAGCTCACCATGTGTAACCAGCAAGAGATTTTCACTGGGATATTTATCTGAGAGCGCCAAGATAACATCTTGGTACCGTCGTCTTGCACCATCCAGTGGCTCTTCCCAATGTGGTAACTGGAATACACGGCACATCGCAACATCAATAATACAATGCTATACGGTGCCAAATATATAACACACAGCAGAAAACTGCTGTGTGCATAGAGAATTGACGCAAGAACACACCTGTTGGTACACAGGCTCTGCAGAATGGTCCACCACATCAGGTGGGAATGCAGCCTCAAGTTCTGTAACACTAGGAAACCAGTTTCCATCCTTGGGCACTGAATCAATTGCTTGCCTAGAGAAGACCTCCGACAATCCATATTCAATTGACACCTGTTACAAGAAGAAATAATTAAGGCCTCAAAAATATCATGATAAGTACTTTAAACACTCAGATCAGTCCTTACTTTTTTTAAAATTCCCCTTTTGAGTGGACTCAAAGGCAGAACGAGGAGCATCAATGAGGGTCCCAAATAGCAGTATGTGATGAAAATGGCCCCTTCTCAGTTCCATCTAATGTTGGGCTAGCCCTCATTCTGCACTCCCAGAAAAAAACAAGGAAGAAAGGAAAGCACCAGTATGGGCGGTCCAAAACCAGTCACTAGGAGGCATGTGATGCCAGCCAGTCTCTTCTGCCTCCTATAAAGAAACCCCAAGCAGACTCCTTTAAGAAGAATGGAGAAGACACTATATGAATCTCAGAGAAAGATTCTGAGAAGCAATGCAGTAAGCTCTGAACCTAATCTTGAGCGCTCCAAAAGTCCCTTGAGAACGAGACAAGTCCCCAAGTTCAAGACCTCTTGGGTTTCAAGTTTCTCAGAAGCCCCCAAGACATTTTCTCATTGTAATCAAGGGACAAAAGACATCATTGTTGCTATCTTCAGCACAGCTTTAATTCTTAAATCTGTGAGCTTTTTGATCCTTCTATTCTTGGTGGGTCTGTCCATCCCATGAAGGTTTGGGACGCTTAATGGATCTTTTAATGGTCGCACGAAAACGGTTGGAACCATAAATATCATCTTAATGGATTTTTATGAGTCCATGAGCCACTATTATCCTCATCCTCTAAAATAATAGCGTAATCAAATCCATCCAAAATCCCTAAAATTGACCTGATCCATTCATTTGATCTGATCATCCCTAATCCCGCAGAGGAAATTAGAGTACCTTCAACCCGGATGTGTTAATGGGGACGTTCCGGCCGAACTCCATGGCGACGAGCCCGCGCTCGTCGCCGTCCGCGCAGAGGGCCGACACCACCTCCCTGGCCGTCTCGAGGCACCGGAGGAAGGGGGAGACAAGCACGCGGTGGATGGGGAAGCCCACCTGGGCGGCCCTGAGCTGCGTCCCGGTGGTCCACGCCCGGGCCTTGCCGGCCTCCGTCAGCGGCGGGTCCCACGGCCGCTGCGCGCGCCTCTCCCACAGCGGCTCCTCGGCGTCGATCCGGTCGCCGTGCCGCATCACCACCACGTTCTGCACCGACGCCATCGCAACCCTCACCCACAACCAACCACTGCCGGCTACTGCCGCGGGGCTTCTCGGACCTCTAAAGAAATGGACGCAGCCGGAGGTGGGGGAAGGGGATGGTGGTGAAGCGATCTGGCCGGGGCCCGCACGCGGCGGAGCGAAGAACCCGGGTGGCGAAGAAGCAGAGAGCGAGAAGAACGGGGCGGGGGGGACGGCGGAGGGGGAAGACCGCCTCCCACTTCTTCCGTTGAATGACGTCAACGGTAATACCCATATTTGAGGAAATTTGTCTAAAATAATAATAATAAATTATTAATCAAAGCGTAGCCAGAAGTGGTATTTCGTAATTATGTACATATATCTTTACGTTTTCCACTAATTTTAACAGATTTAAAGAAGTGAAAATTAATTAGAATTCATTGTCAGAATATTATACTTAATTTGTAGTCTTTGTCAGAAGATCAGAAGTCATATAATTCTTAATTTTTATATTAATTTAATTTCTAGTCTCTGCTTTTTGTTTCTAATCTCTACTTTTTTGTTTCTCAGCATTTATGAGTCTTCGAAGACGAGTCGTTCTTTTAACATCAAATTTTTCCTATTTTGCCATTTCTTCTTCTGCTCTTTCCCTAGTTTATATTCGTTATAGTTGCCTTTTATCAGTTACAGTAAGCCTTCTTTCCCTATGCACACTTACATTCGTTACAGTTGTCTTTATATCAGTTACAGTAAGTTTTTGTATCAGTTACAGACTACAGCTATAAGTTTTTAAAAAAGAAAAAAAAAATTATTTGTTTGCAAATGTTAAGATTTGAATCCAGATCTTCACAAACACAACATGAGATATCCTTACTATTAAGCTGCAACTACATTTGTGTTATAATATAATATATAATATATTTATTAAATATTATAGTAAACATAATTCTCTATTATAACTTATGTTAAGTCTTGTTACAGTCAATATCATTTCTTGTTACAATATACATTAAGTTATATTACAGTAAACATTATAGATGCTATTATAGTAAACATTAAGCTATATTACAATATATATTAAGTTTGGTTACAATATACATTAATCTTTGTTACAATATATATTAAGCTCTATTACAACTTATGTTAAGTCTTGTTACAGTATACATTAATCTCTATTACAACTATACATTAAGCTCTATTATAATATACATAAGCTCTATTACAGTATATATTAACATTTGTTACAATATATATTAAGTTCTATTACAACTTATGTTAAGTCTTGTTACAGTATACATTAAGCTCTATTACAATATACATTAAACTTTCTTACAAATACATTAGCCTTTGTTACAATATATATTAAGCTCTATTAATGTATACTGTAATAGAGCTTAATTATGTATATTGTAATAGAGCTTAATATATAGTTGTAATAGAGCTTAATGTATATTATAACAAGACTTAACATAAGTTGTAATAGAGCTTAATATATATTGTAACAAAGGTTAATGTATACTGTAACAAAACTTAATACATATTGTAATAGAGCTTAATGTATAGTTGTAATAGAGCTTAATATATACTATAACAAGACTTAACATAAGTTGTAATAGAGCTTATATATATTGTAACAAAGGTTAATGTATACTGTAATAGAGCTTAATGTATAGTTGTAATAGAGCTTAATGTATACTGTAACAAGACTTAACATAAGTTGTAATAGAGCTTAATATATTTGTAACAAAGGTTAATGTATATTGTAACAAAACTTAATATATATTGTAATAGAGCTTAATGTATAGTTGTAATAGAGCTTAATGTATACTGTAACAAGACTTAACATAAGTTGTAATAGAACTTAATATATATTGTAACAAATGTTAATGTATATTGTAACAAATGTTAATGTATATTGTAATAAAGCTTAATGTATATTGTAATAGAGCTTAAATTTACTATAATAGCATCTATAATGTTTACTGTAACATAACTAATGTATATTGTAACAAAGAATGATATTGACTATAACAAGACTTAACATAAGTTGTAATAGAGATTTATATTTACTACAATACTTAATTAAATATATTATATGTTATATTGTAACACAAGTGTAGTTGTAGCTTAGTGGTAATGGTATCTTATGTTGTGTTTATGAAGACACCTGAGTTTGAATCTTAGCATTTGCAAACAAATAAAGTTTTTTTTTTTCTTTTGTAAGAGTTTATAGATGTAGTCTGTAACTGATACAAAGGCTTAGTGTAACAGATATAATGTTTACTGTAACTGATACAAAGGCACCTGTAACGAATGTAAGTGTGCATAAGGAAAGAAGGCTTACTGTAACAGATATAAAGGCTTACTGTAACAGATATAAAAACTTACTGTAACTAATACAAAGGTAACTGTAACGAATGTAAGTGTGCATAGGGAAAGAAGGCTCATAGGGAAAGAGCAGAAGAAAGAAGGGTAAAATAGAAAAAAATTGATGTTAAAAGGACGACTCGCCTTCCAAGACTCATTAAATGCTGAGAAATAAAAAGCAGGGACTAGAAATTAAATAACACAAAAAGTAAGGACTATATGACTTCTGATTTTCTGACATGGACTATAAATTAAGCCAACACTCTGACAGGGACCTCTAATTAATTCTCCTTTAAAGAATGAATATAAATGTGGTGTAACTTTGGTTGGGGCAATGATTGCGACAGATATTATTTTTTAATAAAAAGTTAATAAGGTGGGTTAGGTGAGTTGGTGATTTTGCATACTTTTTTGTTACACGAAAAAGTTATAAATATTTATCCTGCTCTTATTTTATGTGAGGGCATATTTTCTGCGTTATCTCATAACTTTAACGGATTGTGGACTTAACTTGTAGAACAACTTTAGCACCTCATTAATCCAAATCTTTGTAACATGTCAAGAAATATTAACAAATGTGTGGGTCTTACAACCACCTTACTAATGACATATCATAAACAAGTCACACGATATAAATGCCTATAAGAATGTTTAATTCTACTAGTAAAACCATATGCCAAGTGTATGAGATCTTTACATGATTGCTTTTTTTAGCCAACTAAAAACATATTTCTAGGATTCATGTACTTCTTACCTTATCAAAAGTTACACTTTTTACAAATATCCAAAGAAAAGTCGTGTACTTAAGCTAGAGGTCCAAAGGTCGTTCTTCTCAAATTTTATAGTACATTTGTCAAGTGCCACAACAAAATGCTCATATCATAACTGTCTCTTTTCTAACGTTGATTAATTTTAACAACATTTTTTATAAAAGACGAAAATATATTTAATATCTTGTTAACACTCTTTTTTATCACCATATTTTTTTTATCCACCATACAAACCTTAAAGAGATTTGATGGTGGGTTTGGGAGTATTAACTTCGTTATTGATATGTCAATTTTGGTAATCAGATTTGTTCCAATTAAGTCCCATTAATGTGTTTGTTATTTGGATACGCAAAGAAATAAGTATAATTTATTTCAATTTTAGATATTCTTATTCCTTATCCAAATATTCATTTGGTGAAAATGAGATAATAATAAAATTAAGATATATTTTCAGATTATTTTATCTTCCTTTACTTAGGTTTGAGAGTATATATTAATTTTTGTTTGGTTGTGTAAGTGGTAAAGAATAAGCTCATTAACTAAAGATAATTATTGTAATAATATAATAATATTATTGTCTCAGTATAGTACTCACAATTTACTTTGAAATATAAATAATTTAACTATGTTACTATGTTAATTATTATAGTTATATGTAATATAGTAAATAGTAACATTATTAAATTCCTTACTATATTAAGTAATATAGTAATACAATATATTGTGTTAATATCCTGTAACATTAAGTCTACTCATAATTTAATGGTGCATTGTGATTAATTTGACCATGTTATTATATTAATTACTATAGTTATACTTGATATAGTAATATAGTAGTAATACTATGTTCATATTCAAGAAATAATTTAGTGATAGTCCCTTACGTACATCAGGAAGAGATTAAGAATTTTATACAAATAATGTTAAGAGTTCAACTCTTATTGGACGATATAATAGATTAGTATTTCAATTAAAAAAATTAAAAAGTAACATTATACTAATTATTCTAACAATAAAAAAATACTATTTTAATGTGTTATTACAATGAGATTAATCATAATCTATTATGATATTAATCGTAATTGACTATGTTGTTAACTACTGTAATAATATACAAATATAATAATATGTTAATTACCATAATAATATAATAACGATAGTCATAATTTACTACAATATCATTAATAATTTCACTAACTTACTATGTTAAAAAATACTACTATGTTCATTATTGTAATAATAATTATTAAAGTAATACAGTAATAATATTATTATTTTAATATATTATTATATTAAGTCTAAACATAATTTAGTGAGGAGTTATCAATAATTTGACTATCTTATAATGTTAATTATCATAATTATATATAACATAGTATGATAGTAATACAATAATCATACTATATTCATTATTCTATTAATTATTATAAATAATATAGTAATTAAGTACGTACTACGTTATAATTTGACTCTAACTATGTATTTTGTTATAATCTGACTATGTTATTATGTCAGTTATCATAATTATATGATATAATAATATAACTATGTTTTTAGTTATGTTAATTACTATAATAGCATATTATTAACATTGTTAATTATTGTAACATTATACTAATACCTTTTCTAATATTTTATTAACTTAAGTATTTTTAGCATATAATATAAGTCAAAAAGGTAAACACATTAATAGAGAAAATTATTTTAAGTATGTAAAAAATATTTTAAAAATCTCGAGCAGAACAATTATTTGGCGTTTGATAAATCTTAATTGATGTTTGTTGTCTTGAGGTTAACGTAGGTTGCTGATGTCGGTCGTCGAGCGTCAGAGATTGATTATTTGTTGTCAAACAACGGGCGCGGGTTGCCATCGACCATTGGCGCCACTGTCGATTGCAAGCTATTAGTGTTGCCACTGGACGTTGGCTTCTGACGACCGACCATCAATTGCTTTTGTAGGGCTCTAAATGTTGATTGTCAGATTCAATCGCCGAACTTCAAGCGTCAAACATGAGGAACGAAAACATAAATTTTAGTCTCGTTTATGAAAATTTTATATAAAAAGAAATCAAATAAAATGACTTACGTGGTCTAGAGGATCCCGGTTGGGTCGATCGGTTAGAACTCTTGCTTAAAAGTAAGAGGTCCCGAGTTCGATTCCTGGGGGGGGGGTTTATCTGATTTACATGCAATCCTCGAGGTGTGTAAATCCGGAGTTTTTCCGGTCAAGTGGGGTAAAGGCAATACGGGTACAGGAAAATAGGAGCTGTCCTGACCTTGGAGTTCACGAACACCAATCATTGAGCCCACAAAATCACACGTGACGAGATTTCCTCGTTATCAAAAAAAAAAAAAAAAAAAGAAAAGACTTACGTGGTCTAATCAAAGATGTAAAAATAGGTAATTTTTTCATAAATTAAGTACCAAATAAATTATTATATGAAAAGTTTCCTAAAAGTATTTTTTACATAAGATTTTACTTTAAGATTTTACTTCTCATTTTATTACCATCTTTTGTTCCCGTGAACATGAACAATAAACATAGGAACAGAGAATAGGGTGTCCGCACTTTATTCCCATGCCACGGCGGCCGCGATGTGTGGGTGAAGGGATCGTACGTGTTTGGAAGTAGAAGAATTTGGAGTGAGGGTGATGTGGGGCGGCCTTGGGCTCGTTCACCAAGCATCACGTCTGCCTCTCAGAAGTCCTCTCACCTTTGTCCATCGTTGCTTCCACCGCGTACCTGCTGGCGCAACACCGTCACCGCCAACTTCGCCGCCGCAGCAGCAGCAGCCGGAGGAGCTCCCGTAGCAGCCATGGTGAAGGGCATCGTCGTCCACGAACTCGGCGGCCCCGAGGCAAGTAGTGGAAGGCGGATGGTGGCCGGCTGCCGTAACTCGGCCCCACGCGCATGCACACCAGTCGCTCACTCTTCCTCTCCTTTACCCGTCTCGTTTTATCTTTCTTTTGGGGTCTTTTTCTGATGTTGGCTTCATGCTTCTTGCTCTTTCGGTTCTAAAGTTCTTGTTTTTATCCCCGTTGCTGCCTACCCACTTGCAATATGGTCCGGAGTCACATGCGATCTGGCTTGAAAGTCGGGATCTTTCTCTTGGCTGTTGGTTATGAAGGACTCCAGTCTGTGATCCGCCGTTTGATGAATTTGCGTTCCTGAGGTGGAAATAAGAAGCGATTTTGCCGGCAGTTTGATTTAAATTGGATGCTTTGTTAGAGAAAAACTGTTAACGGATCAAGCAGAGTGGATGATGAGAGAATACGAATTTTGGCTGTCTTTTGATGGAGAAACTCGAATATTTTAATCACGAATGGATACGTTATCATCTGGAGGGCCGGAATGCTTTCCCTTTTGTTGACGGGTTTATCCCCCCGTGTGTCACCTGTGTCGGTGGCAAAGTTGTGACAACCTCTTTCGTTGAGCGAGCAGCGCCTTGTGGGTCATTTGTAAAATTTAGCTGGTTTCATGATGTACTTGATGAAGATGTTTGTGTTGCACGGTTTCTAGATATGGAGCTTCGTGTGGAAAAGGCGAACCTAAAAAAATTCCAGAAATCTTGAAACTTTTAGAATCTTAGGTGATCTTTTATTGATTGGAAGCTATATGTTGAGGTCAGGACTCGTTATCAATACTATGAAATGCTCTGTAGGTTTCTCAGAAAATGAAACCTCAACTAACGTTGTCCTATAATTTTGCAACAGCTTATTCCAGTGGAGGATTGTGCAGGTCAGGAAAGTGGAACGCAAAAGATCAGCCCCTTTGGAAAGAGGCCCTAGTAAGCTTTTGATAGGTAATGTTGGATTTGTATTAAGAAAAGAATGTACAATCTCTGAATTGGGAATATTATGGAATTCCTTCTGGTTAGAGAATCTCTTTCTAGTTGCTCTGAAACAATTGGGAGATTCTCTGGAACAAATACGCTGGCGGCAACATGCTACTATTTCGCTATTGGTCACCCAAGAGTATTTAGCCTTGCAAGGTGGTCCTTGCTGAAAGGAATATCACCTTTCTTATCACCACACAGATGTGGTTATTATCCAACTGTGAAAAATAAAATAACTTAGCTACAAACTATTGGGCCAAGATATTTGTACAGTATACTCTTCTGTGTCCTGGATAGACTAGTGTGATAGTTGATCGACTCCATACATGTTCTGGCATCATCTAAAATGTGGAGCAGTATGTGAGATTTTGAGGTTTGTTTGTCCTCAAAAGAGGTCCTAGTTAACTGGAGCTCTTCACAAGCTAGTATGGTGGAGAGGATAGAGGAGAGTGACAAGAAAGGAGGTGAGATGAGCATAGCAATAACAACATTAAGGTAGTTTCAACTCTGCCGGTTGGAGAAGCATGCATCAGATGTTTGGAGAAAGGACATGGGAAAAGAGATTTCAAGGAGGCTGTAAAATATTTCTTGTGCCAAGATTTAAAAATCATAGCAACTAAGCTTGTTTAAGTGGTAAGATGGGATAGAAAGGACGTTAGAGAGTAGGCAAAGTGGGAAAAGGAGAAACGTGACGCGGAATAGTATTTTCCAAGTTAAGGTAGTTTCAGATCCCATAGGCCTTATTGGTAGTGGTGTGAGAATTAGGTTGAAGATATATGTAGTGGCGGAAGTGGACAATCTGCAAGATAGAAGTTTGATTGTGCTAGATTCCCAGAGGACAAGTGATTCCTATTGAATGGATTGAATCAGGAAAATGAAATGGTAGATGAGGGAGATCAAAATGATCATTACCTAATTCTCACTGCTAATGATCAATGGAGAAGAGATTCTTGTATAAGGGAGAGTGTTCTATTAAGGTGTCTTCATGTCCATTTGACCTTTTCAATGCTCGAAAATTGAATCTCTCTTTGTCCAGCAGCTAATACACATGCTGCCGAAGAGGTTTGCTAAAGGATTTAAAAGACCATAACTGGGATCTGATCCTACTGCTTTCTCATTCTTGAAAACATGTTCAACGATTTATAATGAAATTCACCACTCTTTCTTGTCTAATCACTATAAAATTGTTCTTCTTTAGTTGGTTCCTCATTTCCAATGGCTTCCATACTTCTTGGAAAATGTCTTCATCTTGAATGTCCTCTTTCTTAGTTTTCATGAGTATCCAGGCTCACATTTCTTTTATTGTTTTTTACTAGACAATCTTTTCTATTTCTTATTCAATGTGACATTTGGACATCTTTTTCTTGTTTCTCACCTTAGATGACAATTTAACTAATTAATTCCCATTGGGGTCTTCGTGTGAATTAATGTTGGGGAGATTTTTAAGATTATCTGTGTACATTTTCCTTTTCAGTTAAAACGTATGGTTAAATGATCTCAAAATCTGTTTCTTTTTGCTCTGTTAATTTATGCTGGTTATGATTTCTGAAAAGTAGTTTTATGCTACATGGTGTATTTTTCTTTCAAGAGAGTAATCATTATGCTACATAGTGTATTTTTCTTTCCCCTGAAAAGAAGTTGAAGAAAGTTATCATTATGCTACATGGTGTACTTTTCTTTCCCCTGAAAGGAAGTTGAAGAAAGTAATCATGAGAGGATGATAAATTTTCTGTTTAACCAAATGACATTCAAATTGAGCAATTAAATGTAGCTGTGATAGTTCCAAGGCGGACACCACATGTACAGCCTATCTACAAACATGAAGACATGCATATTCCAAGAAGCAATCTCTATGTCCATTCACGAAAAGTAATTGACACACACATGCATATCGCAAAAAAAAATGATTTTTTTATTCTCAACAATTCCTTGCATGTATATCTAAATTGCTCAACAAAAGATCTCTTTATTTGTCAACAACCATCCAATTTAAAAGATTACCGGGCTATAAGCCTATGCACTTACGTGTCTTTTGCAATAATTCCCTATTGTCACCACATTGTTTATCGAAGACAGGTGTTGAAGTGGGAGGATGTGGAAATAGGTGAGCCAAAGGAAGGTGAGATCCGTGTGAAGAACAAAGCTATTGGCATCAATTTCATTGATGTCTATTATCGTAAGGGTGTCTACCCGACTACTTTACCATTCATTCCAGGTAATGACGACATTCTTGTTTTACCTTTCTGGGTAGGTGAAGTTTGTGACATCGTTATTGTGTTAATTAACAGAGAGGGACTTCAGTGAAGAGAACCAGAAAAACTGCCAATCCAAGCATTGACTTCTATAGTAAACAGGCCAATTTTCTAGAATCTTCTGGCATCAATGTTTTCATCGTTCATTGGAGAAAATATGTCATGTTGTCTTAAATGGATAAGCTATGTTTCTGTTGCTATTGATCATACCTAGGAATACCCATTTACTTTTAACTAAATGGCTATTCCTAGGTGTCCAAGGGTTTCAAGCAAGTTGCAGATGTTCAGATCTCTGTTTTTTTCCTGGTGTTGATGTACCAATCAATTATCTTAGCATTGCTATCATTGAGACATTGTGTATTTGATTGTTTCTGGAGAAGGTCAATTGCTATCATTGAGACATTGTGTCTTTGATTTTTTCTGTAGAAGGTAATCTGGCAAAATTTTCTGTCTTACGTAATGTAAGACTTCAGTTTCTATTAGCTGGAAGAAGAAAATAGTAGGGTCAAATTGAAAATATTCCTTAGTCCATAACTTATAACTAACTCGTAAATCCCCATGACATTATAGGCACTGGTTTTTGCTGCAATATCAGACTGATGATCACTCTTGACGTCTGTGTACCACTAGTGTCACAAACACTTTTTGTGGTCTTATTGGTGCATACCACAAGGACGTCTTAAACTGGGGTGAAATTGTATATAGAGAGCCATAGGGGACCTGTTGGTGGATTGAATCTTGAACAAAGGATGTACTATCCTCTTAAGGACCTGCAAGCAACAGATGCTTATGCTGAAAATCTAGATCAATTTCAATTTTCCTTATTGTTCATCAATCTCCAATCGAGGAGAACTGGAAACTAAGGTGAGATGTGTCAAGACACCTGATCTCATTCTGACTTCAACATGTGGAATCTCCTTGTGCCATATGTACTGAACTTATTCAGGAAACGTGGTCGAAGCCCAGTGAATAAAGTAAGTGAAAGCAAGAGCATTATGGGCGGACACTGTGCATCATGGAAGTGGAAAGTGAAACAATTTGTGTGAAACATCCAAAAGAGACCCAGAGACTTGGGTGTTCATTATTAGATTCTGCACGTTATCTAAATCTACCAGGCTATCAATGTTGGACTATAATCCACCATCCCATATTACATTTTGAAATGGGACCTTTGCACCTGGATTCCATATCTTAGGATCCATGAACTTGTGGGACTTCTCAAATTGCTATTTGTGTTTACCAGCCAAGACTCAGGAATGTGATTTTAGCCAGAATATTGGATCATAGTTTCTGAGTTTCATTGCTAGGTTCTTCTTGCAGTCACTGTAATCAGTTATTAAATGCAGATTCCTCTTTTCCAGTTTATTGTTATTTGTGACTGCTGACTACAGCTGTCTTGAATTCCAATGAATTAAGATAATGCTCCTCCATCTCTGTTAGGTGGATATTGAAAACTAATGTGATGCTGAACTGTCAAAAGGTGGGACTGCATTGTGTCAGCGTTAGGTGCATTCCTTTGGATAGCTAACTGAAATGTGGACCATCACAAAATTATGTATGTGGTATCTGCAACATCTTGAGCTAAAAATGAGGCCTTAAGATTAGAAAATTAAGTCAGATGTGAGTGTGTGGAAAAGGTCTATACATTAAAATATCATTGTAGAAGCATTTATTTTAAGGAAATGAAGTTTCATATGAAACATGTTATTGCATCTCTATATATTGCTAAGATGTCCCTTGGGATTATCTAGTAACTTCACAAGAATTAATTTCAGAAATTCTTCCTGAAAGAATACACAGAAAATTTCCTTGTTCCAAATTTTTGCAAAGACTTCCTAGGTTCCTTGGACCTTGACCCAGGATGTAGGGACAATCCAGTAGGACGGGCAGATTACTACTATATGTACTTCTTTCTGACTGGCGATGTGTCAATGGTCAATGGAGCAGCAAGGGAGCACTTGCCCATTGTTCTAGGAAGTGGTTGACTCTTACTGAATGAGAGAGATCTGCTGATGTATGAGAGAAAAGCTTGCTGATATGTCAAGAAGCAGAAGATAACTGTGGATGGCTGGGAGGATTCTCTCTTGAAGAGCCCATGTTTGTGGCACTTGTTTTGATCTGGGAAATTGCATCAGTATACCATTTTATGCTCCCTATTAGCATAAAAAAGATGATCCTTTCAAGTGCTATATCTTATCCTTTTTTGCTCCTTGGCTTTGCAGGTAGAGAAGCTGTTGGAGTTGTCACAGCTGTAGGCCCTGGACTGACAGGAAGGAAAATCGGTGATGTTGTTGCTTATGCAGGTGACCCTATGGGTTCCTATGCTGAGGAACAAATCCTCCCTGCAAATGTTGTGGTACCTGTTCCACCATCCATTGATCCTGTTGTGGCAGCTGCAATCATGCTTAAGGGCATGACAGCCCAATTCCTTCTCCGAAGATGCTTTAAGGTTTGTTGTAGATTAAATTCATCTGCAGATAGTTTAGACCCCATACCTTTTTACCCCTCCTTGGTACTGGCGTCATATTGTTGTCACCAATATTTGTACTTTGTCCACATGTTAAATTCATTTCATTAATACCATTGGAACTTACTGGAAAAAAATGCTTTGTCCACATGCTGGGACTTGGCATTCATTCCCATTAATCTAAAAACATTCTTGGCATCACAAAAACTTGTCACCTCAGCTAGGAAGCAAATATATTCTGGTAACTTCTTTTTCATTTGCTCTATTTATATGGCCTAGTAGCTGGATTTGGTAAGGATTATACACAGATTATTTACATGATTGATATGCCGTCAGCAAGAGTTTTGCTAAACAAATGGATCTGCATCTGATCACATCACCTGTGGCAATCTAAAGCATGGTTTGCTGGAGCGGCAATACGGACCGAATCGTGTTCGCCCTGATTCGATCCGATTCGCATAGGATTATTATATATATATTTAATATAACACATATAATATATGTATATATATAAATATGTGTATATTACCCATGGGAAACACGGTTTCTTCTTCATATTTATTTACCTGAATATCATTTAAGTAAATTTAAGATATTATATGTAAATAAGGAAGTACCTCTCATTTGAATCCAATAAAATATAAAAAAATCATATCTCTTATCAATAAGAAGTCAACTCTCTCATTGAAGAAGAAAATCGCGATTTCGGTGATTTTATCGAAATGCTAACTTTCTAATCTCTCATAATTGGTATATCTAAAAATTTGATAATTCAAATAAACCACATGGAACACTAAAAATTCAAAGTCCGGTAAAAAAAGTCAAACATGCATGTGACTACTCCAAGGGAGCCACTCTCCTACTGAAAAAAATCAACATGTAATATTATTTAAGTAACATTTACTTAAATGATATTCAGGTAAATAAGTATGAAGAAGAAAGAGTATGTATGTATCTACCCATGCACATCGGACCGGATCTCCCCTGATCCGATCTAATTCGGCCAAATCGGGCCGATTTGATTCGCCTTGCAAAACCATGATCTGAAGTTTCCCTGTATCACAGGTTGAACGTGGGCACACAATCCTCGTTCATGCTGCAGCTGGAGGCGTTGGATCCTTACTTTGCCAGTGGGCTAATGCTCTCGGGGCAACTGTCATTGGCACAGTATCGTCTGAGGAAAAGGCAGCTCAAGCAACAGAGGACGGATGCCACCATGCCATAATCTATACCAAGGAGGATTTTGTCTCCAGGGTTGAGGAAATAACATCGGGGAAAGGGGTGAATGTAGTCTATGATTCCGTCGGAAAAGACACATTCAAGGTATGCTTATAAATGAATTGCACTGCTAACATTAACATTCTTGCAATGTTTAGTTTTTGAGGATCTTCCTTTCTACGAAGATGCCTGGTCAGCTTTCCTTTGGCTGATTTCTGTTTCCCTTCTCCACGTAGCTTATTGGATGTAATCTAATCAAATCTATTCATGTATCTCATGAAATCTATACATGGTCTCTGCTTGGGTAATCTAGTTTTGGTGCACTCCTTTGTTGGGCTTGTCCTCTTTGCTTGTGATGATTTCAGAAATCTCACGCACATATTGACCTTGGACTACGGTTTGGCAGGGATCACTTAAATGCTTGGCCAACCGTGGGTACATGGTGTCCTTCGGCCAGTCTTCTGGGTTACCAGATCCTGTTCCATTGTCGGATCTTGCACCGAAGTCTCTGTTCTTGACGAGGCCCTCCCTCTTTCACTACAATGCTACGCGGGACGAGCTGTTGGAGTCAGCAGGGGAAGTGTTTGCCAATCTTGCATCTGGTTTCCTGCGTGTTCGTGTCAACCACACCTACCCACTTTCAGAAGCTGCGAAGGCGCACGCAGACTTGGAGGACAGGAAGACCTCGGGCTCCATTGTCTTGATCCCGGAGGAGAATATTTGAGTGAGCTATGCATGCTCCACGCTGGTGAGGAGAGGGCAGTACAGGCTTTTCAGACTGTTAGATTCTTGAATGTCTTCTTCTAAGATCATGCTGTGAACATGGGTGTTTTATTGCTGGACAATTGGATAGTAGGTGCATGGATCTAGTCAAAATAACTGTGAAGAGAAAATAGGAAGAAGGAAAGAATGATATGTGGCATGCCAGTTGCTTCTACACGAAAAGTTCGAACCATTTTGGTGTTGAATGATGTGATCATGCATGAATTAGCATGGAAATGTAATCTTTGACAGATTCAAGTCATAAGGAGGGGCGTGGTTTTTCTTTTTTGCATATGTACTCTTGCAAACGATCATATTTTTATATGTATATATATATATATATATATTATATATATATATATATATACACACACGCCGATGCTATGTTACGGCCTGCATATTTATAAGAGAGAAGTTTATTCACTTGCACATTGTACTTAGTGTATGTGAATAGACATAACTTATGTGGCACTTCTCATATGAGGAGTTGATAAGTGGTAATTCAATTGTTGGATGTCACATGAATTTATTGCTCAGTCACATTACACTTAAGTGTAATGTGCAAGTGCATAAGCCTTTCTCTATATATCAAATAGTTGCAGTTATATCCCTGATCTCAATTTAAGTGTGGAGGTGATGTAAGCTCGAGGTTGATTCTCTAAGGATATGACGAGATCTCATGTTGGGTATTTTAATTTGAGATAATATTAAAACAACCACGCCGATGTTATGCTACGGCGGACGACCCCGCTGGTGGCCTTTGGATTAAAATCTAATGGCATGTCTAAGGCGTGTGAATGACATTTTTTTGTGCCGTGATATGGTGCAGCAGGGCCACACTGTCGTATCATAACACTACTATAATATATATATATAATATAGAGGGCTGTAGGGCTGCCAATGGATGTCGAAATCCGATATTCCGATCCGTTTTCGCAATTTTTATAGGACTCGGAAACTCCGAAAAATAGGTCCGTTAGATTATCGGATTCGGATTCGGGTTTCCGAATCTTATCGGATTTGGAAACGGAAGGGCACAATTCCGTATCCGACACTCCGATTCCGAACCCGATGGGGCGAGCGGCGTTGGGAAAACCAAAAGTGGCACCAAAAATGAAAAAAAAAACCTAATCTTTCGGTTCGCTCGCGGCCTCGCGCTTCGTGGGAGAGGCTCGCGCAGCCGTCCCGGCGTCCCCCCCACTCCCTAGACCAGTAGACCACCACTGCCGCCGGCTCCGTCTCCTGCACTGGCCTCCACCGCTGCCAACGCCGGCGATTCCTCCATCGACCACCACTGCCGTCGGCTTCGTCTCCTCCACTGGCCTCCACTGCTGCCAGCGCCGGCACTCCTCCGGTATGATCTCTCTCTCTCTCTGTCTCTCCCCCTTTTTAACACACGCACCCAGGCCGGCCCTGGTCTCCGCCTGCACTGCAGGCCCTCTTCTTGGCGCTCGCCCTTCTGGCCACCGCCACATCTGCTCAAGCACCCAGGCCGGCCCCAAACCCGCCCCTCCCACCCCTTCTCTCGCCCCTGCTCCCCCCACCAAGGCCGCCCCTACCCCCGCCCCCGTCGCCGCCACTCCCCCAAGCCCATCTTCTCCCACCCCTGCCTCCAGCCCTCCCTCAGCCTCCTCTCCGCAAGCGCCGCCCGCGGCCGCCCCAGCGCCGTCCATCTCTATCCCGCCCGCCTCCGCCCCCGGCCCCGCGTCCACCACTCCTGGCAATGCCGCCTCCGCCCCGTACGCGCTGTAGGTCCTCAGCGCTGTAGGTCCTCGCCCTGGTTAAGGGTCTGCAGCTGATATTGTTCTTTATTTTCACCTAATTTGATTACTACAAGAATGGGAGTGAACCGAGTCTTGTTGTGTCTAAATAAGAGGAGGGGAGGTGAAAGCAGATGTGTGGAGGTTAAGGGTCTGCAGTCTGCACTAATCAGCAGACATGAGGGCAGCGGCAGAACAAATTTTTATGGAAATTTTTTTACTTGAATTATAGTTTGACTCTCTTGCAGCAGGACTCCGCCTTCTCTTGCATCAGTGTCGATGACATCAACCGGAGAAACAATTGCATCTACTCCTGGGTATATATTTAAATTCAAGCTTTACAATATTTGTTGACTAAGTGATTGTAATATTTACTTTGTGTAAAAAATATTCAACTCTTTTATTTATTATCAGAATGGCAGAAAGTGTTGCAATTGAAGTTGAGAGTGATTCTCCAGTAGCAACTCCTCCCATTTTAAAGCAAAGAAAGTTAAGATCATCAGTGTGGAATGATTTTGAAAAGTTTCATAAACAAGATGGAAGTGCAGTTGCTAAATGTCATCATTGCAAGAAAGAATTAACTGGAAATAGCAGAATGGGAACTACACATCTTAAATCACATTTGCAACATTGTTCTGCATTTAAGAGGACAAAGAAACAAGGACAAACTGATGTAGGACAAATGCTTCTTGCTCATGGTGCGAATAGTGATGGAAGTAATAGCCTTGAATGTGTTCACTTTGATCAAGAAACATGTAGAATCTTTTAGCAAAAATGGTGATCATGCATGAAATTCTTTTGTGTTTGTTGAGCAACACTATTTCAAGTATTTTTAACAATTTACAGCCACACTTTAAGCTTGTTGGACGCACATCAATTAAAGCTGATTGCATGAAAGTGTATGAGGAGGAAAAGAGAAACTTGTATTGCATGCTTAAAGAGACATCTTCTCGAGTTAGTATCACTGCTGATTTGTGGACTTCTGCTTGTTCTGATTCAATTTAGCATTGACTTGCCATATATTGATAAAGAATGGAAGCTCCCAAAACGGATTCTGAATTTCTTGAATGTGAAATCTCATAGTGGTGCAAATATTGCTAAAGTCATTCAGAGTAAATTGTTTGATTGGAACATAGATGGAAAACTTTGCAGTATAGTTTTGGACAATGCTTTTTCAAACTTTGCAGTATAGTTTTGTTGTCAGACTGGCTACGACAATCATTAGAAGGTATTATAATTTTTTTTATTGTTTTGTATTCTTATAGTTTGAAAACTAACTAGCTAATTGCATGAATTTTGTTAGTCCCACCTTCTAGTACATTAGTTGGAAATTTTTCTACTATATCGATGGCTCAAAAGATAGATTCAGAACGTTCTGATGAGGGAGAGGAAGGAAGTACGGCTATAGTGGATGAAAATGTATGTGATGAGGAAGATGATGATCTAAGTTTCTCTAGGTAATCATTAATTTCTCTATTCACTCATTTTTTTATTTATATAGCACTTATGTGTTT
Organism: Colocasia esculenta; assembly: GCA_014218235.1. Lineage (NCBI taxonomy): Eukaryota > Viridiplantae > Streptophyta > Magnoliopsida > Alismatales > Araceae > Colocasia > Colocasia esculenta. Next base: position 39,685 of record JACBKR010000387.1, read on the forward strand.
ATAGCTCATGTGTAAAGTATCTTATTTTTGTAGATTTGATTATGATATGGAGAATTAATCACAGTCTAATTTGGGTATAAATGTTCATCTAAGGAGGTATTTATTTTTTTCACTCATGTGCCATATCATGTGTGACTATATTTTTTTATTAATTTGATTTCACTGTTTCATTTTATAGGAGACACTGGAATGAGAGATGGAGAGAATGTGATTGGAGATGTGTGTTAAATCTAGTATTGTAATAGTTATCATAAATTGAGACTATGTAATTTGTGGATTGAACAATTACATGTTGTATTAGTTATCATGCCTACTTAAGACTATGTAATTTGTGGATTGAAAATTTATCATGAATGTGTTATTAGTTATCATAACTTTAAGACTATGTTGTATTAGTTATCATTCCACGTTTGCTGCATTTTGTTGTTCTCATGGTCTGGATGAAGGAAGAAGGGACCTAACTTGGCAGAAATGGTCTATCAGGTGCTTTTTCTTCTTCTTCGAAAAATTCCCTGCATTGTGCATGAATTTGTTATATTCCTGCATCGAGTTTCTTATGATTTGAGATTATAAATCTAGACATCTATATACATTGTGCATGAATTTCTTTATTTATCAAAATGTACAATGTGGATTAGTATATTTACATTTATAGTTGTATCAATTCATATGTTAATGTGACATAGATGTTTCCGAATTACCGATTTTAGATCCGTTTCCGTTTCCGATTTTCCGATTGAAAGCGGAAATGGATGCGGAAGCGGAAACACTCATTTCCGATTCCGTTTCCGACTCCGAAATTTCTTATAGGAAGCGGAAGCGGAAACACCCATTTCCGATTCCGACTCCGACCCGTGGCAGCCCTATAGAGCTGTGATATGGTGGTGCGGCCTTGTCGTACCGCAGTCCAGCACCGACGGATCTCGATCCAATGGTGTTTAAAAAGAAAAAAAAAGCACGACTTGCCGTTCGAGTGCTTGCTGCGTGCTGGCAAATGAAAGCAGCCTTCTAATGCATGTCACAGGTGGGAGCAGGATCCAATAACTCCCACTTGGATATGATACGGCCGCACCAAACGGCCCTGCCATATCTGAGCATCTCCATATATATATATATAAATAATCAGAAGTGCGTTAAATGCGACCATTCAAAAGTAATAGGAAATAACGACCATTCAAAAGTAATAGGGAATAACTTCGACAGTACTGAAGACAGTGAAGAATATATGTGTAAAAGAATTTCAAGGGGAAGAAGAACATGATTTTTAGTTATTTTTACTCGAATATATTCTGAAATTAAAAATAAAAACTTCCTAAAAAGTAAATACCTTTGGTCCAAGCTTTTAAGTTCAAAAAGACATGGTTATAAGAAAAGTTAAGGTTGACAGATTAGGAAGTTATGGGAGTGAAATTTACTTTTAAAAGGTTTACAAAACTAAAAACTAAAAATGTAAAGTTTTTTTTTGTTCGGCCGGTATAAAAACACTTCTAAATGTGTGTCATATTCACATTTCTGTTTTCATTCAAATTTGCGCCGATCTGTGATTTCTTCATAATTTTTTTTTAAATTCAGTTATCTTCTATTGAATGTGTGAGAGGTTAGATTATTGTGGAATTGGTACCTAGGAAATCATATACACTTCATACGGGAAAAAAAGGTGCATGGTTTCTCTTCTACTAGTATTTTTTTTTTTGGTTATTAGCTCAGTGATATCCGCCACTGGGAAAGCCCGGCGCCACCCGGATTCGATCGGGTGTGAAAGCGCCCTCACCCCACCCCAATGTCCATCCCGACGGGGGGATTTCTTCTACTAGCTTGCTGTACTCCTTGAGAAACCATGTTTTGGTGGAAGTAATAGGGGTCTTGTAAAAGATCTTCTAAGTGCATCCCTTTAATTGCAACCTCGCCTGTTAAAGCGCACGAAAGCTTATGGCTAGAAAGTTTTTATCTGGAGATTGCCACAAGATTGCAATGGCTTCCTGGCTACGCATTACATGTTGAATGTTCTTGAATTCTGTTAACTCTCACCATTGGGAGTGGGTAAAAAAAACTTCGGAAAATCTCTTATAATTTAGGACACACTTTCAATCTTTATGGGAGATCAAGTTAGATCATCTGAAAAGCAACAAGCCAACGGGTCTAAATTACTAAAAAGGCATGATCCACCAACTCCTATACACCGATGTATCTAATGTTGCATTTTCAAGAAGTTACAAAAACCTTTGAGAACGTCGATCTTTTGACTCATAAAAATGAGATCAAGTGGAAAATAGTTCATGAATGATATGATATGAAAAATCAGAACATCAGTTTAGAGATTTCTTAGAAGACAATAAAGTACTACCTTAGTCTTTTTTGTTTCATCTAGATGCAGCCGCTTTGGTATAGGATTAGGGTATGTACCCCATGGATACCATATACCTAGTATAGGCTAATGCGAATTTAACCTACCTATTTTTAGAAATAAATTGGACCGGATAGATAACCCCAATTGTCCAAATACATAATCGAGTAAGTATCTTATGATTTTGAAAATCTCGATAATCAATTAGTTTTTTCATGATTGATTATATTTCTTGTATGCATTTAGTCAAAATATTAAAATTGATAAGATGAGAGAACCTATTAACCCATAATCTTGATAATCGATTAACCCATATATATGCTATCCCGGGATAGCATTCTATCCCATATATTCACTGGGGTTAGGTACATCAACTAATATACATTTACACCTTCGTACTCTTCCTTAACTAGGATATCTAGTGATTGAGGACCTCGGTTGGGTCCATCTGTTAGAACTCTTACTTAAAAGCAGAAGGTCTCGAGTTCGATTTCTAGGGGGAGGTCTACTTGATCTACATGCAATTCTCGAGGTGTGTAGGTTCGGAGTTTTTTCGATCAAGTGGGATAGGACAATTCGGATACACTAAAAGTAGGGGATACCAAGTGCTGATCTCGGAGTTTACCAATACCAATCTCTGAGCCCACAAAACCACACGGGGTGGGGGTTCCTCGTTATAAAAATTAGGATATCTAGTGATTAGTTTATACCACCATGACAAATTAAGTTAATTAAACACTAATCATGCATTTACATTTACAAAAACTACGTAGGAGGTATGGAGTCCCACAGAACAGATCAGTTTTACTCTAACAGTGGTGAATACATGGATACAAAGAATGGTAAATCTGAAACTTAATTATAACAGGTAAGAAAATTTCATCCTTTCTTGCTATAATACAACATGCATGCACACAGATGTACCTAGCGCAGGAGGGTTATTCAGCAAACAACCTGGCACATTATAACGTGATTGAGGAGTACTCTCTCACTATATCATTCCCTTGAGAGACTTAGCATTGCTTCTACTGCCATTGATCTCACTGCCCGCGGTCTCTACCAGTGGCGCCGACACCCTCCACTCCAGAGCCGACCTCCTATTCCACTTTCACCCCCTCGATTGCCCAGCTCTGGAGCCGCCTCACCCGGAACAGTTTACCAAAAGCAGACAGAGTCCGGATGGTCATGACATATACGGTTCTGGCTTTGAGTTCATGGGCCACCATGATTCAACAAGGCAATTAGCAACTGGTGCGGTGACAAGATCGATCATCCTATCCCCATGATTGCCTAGCTTGTGAATCCATGGTACGTGGCAAGTGAACTTAAAGACCACAACGCCATGACCATCCGGACCTGCCGGCTTCATGTAAGGTTCCATGTGAGGCGGCCCAAGATCTGGCAGTCAAGGGAGCGGAGCAGGAGGAGGTCGGCAACGGGGGTGGAGGGGTGTCGATGCCGCTGCCGTAGGTAGAGGCCGTGGGAAGTGAGTGCAGTGGCAGTAGGCAAAAGTGGTATTGTTAGCAGCCAAAGGGGAGCTGGCCGGAATGGAGATCTGGGGAGAATGGCCGGGCAAGGCTAGAAAGGCTGGGGGTTTCTCCTGGTGCATGACCAGGTTGTGAAGGTTAGGTTGGGATGGGGATGAGGGTGGGGGGAATGCACCTGGTTATATATAAAGAGTGTTTGGAGGAAGCATTTAGGGTTGTTGCCAGCAGCCACTAAGGTGGCAGATACTGCTTTTACACACTCAAACAGCTGTGCTTGTAATGCAGATGCTGATATATAATGATGAAGATTACACACAGAGAGCGTGTACATTGAAGTCCAGAGATCTTATCTGACCCTCTTTTTGCCAAATCTTCAAAATTAAGTTGATTACAGAACGGTCTACCAGGATAGGTAATTGCCAAATCCCATTGACTTCAATGCAGGATAACAAATTAATTGATGAGAGATACAACGAATCCAAACTTAAACCCCGATTCACACCCTTCTGTTATCTTCATCCTGACATGTGTACGTCTGCACATGCATGGCTTTCCGTTCTTGGGGAGTGGCACATATGTAACATTCCTCTTTTGTGGGTCAGCCACCTTCGGTTGAAGGTCGCGACGTATCGGGCCGTCGCCTTTTGAAGGCGACAAGTTGACTGTCGTGCTCTGGTTGTGAATGTGATAGGCATTTTGTCGCATTCAGTCCTCTGACCATAGCATGCAGTTTTGTCATTTTGCTGTCGGAACAGTTGGGACAGGTGTCAACCCATGACAACCAGAAGGCGACATGTCAGGTGTCGCGTTCTGACTGTCAGGTCTGCGAAACTGACACATGACGTTACCGTTAGTCAGGTTGACCAGGACCTTGAGATAGCGATAAGTTGGCCGTCGTGCTCAGTAAGTAAACGCGATAGACAAGCTGTCGCATTCTCAACTCTGAGGCTTAAAACAACTGAGGCCTCAGAACTATCTCCTTCTTCTCTTCTCCGCGTTTCCTGCTTCCCTTTCAACCCTGTGTGTGTGTGTTCTCCATGAGGAGCTTGAGAGGAGATTGAGGCTTGGGAAAGGTGTGTTGATCTTGTGGTGGTGTTCTTTCCAGCATGTCGTCCCTCCCTCTCGGGAGAGGTGTGGTGCTTCTCCGACGTGGTGTGGCTTGCTCTCCTCGTGGTGGTGACTCCTTCGTCGGCATGTAGGACGATCCTTACTCGTGGACGGCGTGAGCGTGGAGCTTGGAGCGAGGAGGTGGTGGCCATACACATGAGAAGACCCCAACGGGTTGACTCTTCATTTTGAGGTAAGGACTTCTCACATTTTCCCTGGTTCTATCATGCTAGGATCCAATCCCCCTTCTCCAAGCCTTAGACATCATGCTAGGGTGTGCATGTGTGTGATTGTGGCTCCATAGAATGATTACTTGGCTTGGTTTGTGCTTGGAACAGGGTATGGGTGTTGAGGGAATCCATGCTTTCATGTGAGTTTCTTGAGTGTAGATCCTTCTTCTTGGCATGCATGGGTTTACAAGGGTGGTTTGAGCCTATTTGAGCTTTTTACATCGTCCTACATGCTCCACTCCCTTTGTAGTTTCCGGATTTCTAGTGCATGGCACAGAAGGCATGCTCTCGGGTGTGCAAGTCTGTGGTCGCGACACGTTTGGTGTCGCGACCCAGATCGCGACAGCTCGATACATCACCTTCTGGTGTGAGAAAGCGACGCCCACCCTGTCACGTTATGGTCGCGACAGGGTGGCTGTCGTCTTCTCATCGGGTTTTCACCGTGTGTTGTGGGAGGCCTCAGGTGGTCATCTGGGCCTGTCTGTGGTCGCGACAGGTACGTTGTCGCCTTTTGACCCAGGTCGTGACAGACAATGTGTCGCCTTTAGGTGGCGACTGCCTGTGCGTTGCCTTCTCAAACAGAGAAGGGCTTGGAGACATGTTCGGAGTTTTTCCTTCCACTGTGACTCTGTTTCTTGACACTTGTGCTGTTCCTAGTACAGTCCTACCCTAGTCTTTCGCCCGGTGCTAGGCACTTGAGGGCTTGTCTGCAAGACAGTGGTTACCATTACCTAGACCCCCGGTCCCCACGCGCCTGTTTGAGGGAGTTCTCCAGGCAGCAGGCGAGCTCGAGTTACGGACTCTGGTAGCAGAGGGGAAGATGGTGGGTACAACGGCGTCGAGTCGTCGTTTGTAGAACTCTCTTAGCTGAGTCTGTGACACCGAGGTGGTTTGGTGCTCTTTCGGCGCAGATCAGCTAGTCCTTTTCTCACTATCTCACTCTACGTGGTTCCGGAACCATTTAGAGGGGCCAGGCGTGGGACCGTAGTCCGGCCAGACTACGGCAGTTGTGGTTACCTTAGTTCTGCGTCTCACTCCGACGGGAGGTGTTAGATATGGACTGTCGGTTGAGGGTAAGGAGCGTGGCACACCTGACCGGTCGACTAGTGTAGTGTTTCTGTGGCTAGTATCTTTGTCCAGGCAGTTGTTTACTATTTGTGTTTGGCAACCTTGGGTTCTTCCCAGTGCCGTGGTTTATACGGGTTTTTCGGTCCCGACGTTTAGCTTAGACTGTAGACCATGTAATTTCTTTACGTTTCCGCACTTACTCTGTTAGTAGAATATATTTACTTGATTTATTTACTTATTGCACATATAGATCTATTCTGCTGTTAGAACCAGTGGGATTGGTAGTCCCTACTGGCTTCTTCGTAAAGCTCATTCCCTCATTTGTAGGTGAGACTTCATAGTAGCACCCTCTGCGGCGGGCTGAGGAGACGGGGCCGTAGTAGACGGCATCTTCCATAAGCAGTGTCCCCAGTACTTTGTTTACTTCACCCTGGGGGTATGCCCTAAGGGACCTGTTATTCCCCTTTACTTCTGCACTTGTACTTTGTTTACTTGGGACTGTACTAGACTCGTACACTGTGTTGAACTCTTTACCTTCACTTGTTAGTATTTTTTAGTGCGTTGGTTGTTACTTACTCCCATTACATATCTTGTTAGACTGGTCCGTTGGCCATTCCGGGTCTCCAGACCTATGGGCGACAGTGTCGATGGTCGGATCCTTAGTGGAAGCCGGAGATCCGGACATCGAGGTCGTTACAGTATATAATTCATAAGTTTTTATTTCTTCAGGTTGGTTTCTGCAGTATGCAAATCATCATTTGTTATATGCTATTTGCATTCATATATATGGTGATTTGTTGTTGGAATAAGACATACATATGCCTTTACATTTTTTTCATGTATTTTAACTACATACTCTTATATATGATAAGCTATTTCACCATACATATACCTCTACTGGAACATCTGTCATTTGTTTATCTTCAATATCTCTGAATCTTATCCGTAGGATAAGGTAAGTATTCTAATCTTTTAGGTGCTATTTTGTACTTGGATAAGTTGATGTATCAAGGGTCTCTCCAATTGACTTATCCCCATATTGTTATTTTTATTTTCAGAGTTATCCCTATTTCCCTTAATACTCCTAATTTCCATCTTATTCCCGTAAACAGTAAGTATATCACATAGAGAACAGGGACAAACCATCCCTATCCTCACTTTATTCCCATACCAATAGGGCACCTAATTAAGGAAGATGAGGCATGTTTTCTTGTGTATGCAAGCTGTTGCGTCATATTGAATACAGATTCGTTTCCCGTTTAGAAATATTTCATTAATTGTCAACAATATTCTTCAATTTGAATTTCGAGTTGTTAAACATTTATATGTTTCAGGTGTTTAATTACTTTATGATAAAACAAGGAATTATAAATGTGCTTGGATGGTCTTCTCCAGCAATTCTTCTTTTGTTGACCTTGGCATTAAAGGGAAGCGAACTCCGTCGAGTAGGACTTGCCATTATTGCAATTTCAGGGGTTTCTAGAGTTTAGTGGACATTAACTTCGATTAATAGCATTCAAATGGATGTACATGACCTACCATGATAAGTTTGATTGCTTTCAAATTAACAAAGGATTGAGAGCAGAGACAGATCCAGAAATTTTTGAGTGGGGTCACTTAAATATTTTTTAATATTTATATAAATAATATATTATATTAATATAATAAATATATTATACATAAGAAGTGACCCCAGTGAGATAATTCAGTGGAGTCACCCTTTATATAATTCCTCTCAAATCTCTAATTCTAATGGTCATTTAAGATTTTTTTTTTGAGTGGGGTCACGTGACCCCACTCCCTATAACTAGATCCGTCCATGATTGAGAGAAGATCATATAAGGTTATTTAAGGTCCCAAATGTACGTCATTTTATTAGTCTTAATGGATGAAAGGGTGTTTGATCAGAATAGCGCAACGGAAGCGTAGAAGATTTAATATATAGAACTACATTCTTGAATACGTATAATATCAATTCTTAGAGTCTTATAATATTTTGTGGTGTTTTACACGACCCATGAAAAATGTAAAACTCCTGCAATACAAACCATATAGTACTAGCTAGAGGACCTTAAAGTCACTTGACACACTATCGACTTCTCTTCTGCTCTGTTCACTTTATTTTTTTTATTGGATTTTGAACATGATGATGTATGAGAGATAGAGATAGAGAGAGAGAGAGAGAGAGAGAGAGACAGAGAGAGAGACAGAGAGAGAGAGATCTTTGGAGATACCATAACCCATGCGTTAGTCTACAATCTACTAGTACACCAGTAGTTGTCATTAAGAAGGTCGAATGGTCATGACAACCCGGGGATATGACATCCATGTGCTCCTCACCCCGTTCAGAATAATGACGGAGTTAGTTACCCGTAATCTGAAGCCTTAAATTCCCCAAACCCTAATCTGGGTTTCAGTCTTTAATGCATGCATAGCAAAGCATTGATAGGACTATCCGCTAACCCCGCTCCTCTCCCCTCCTCCTCGAAATGCCATCCCCCGCCAAGCGACGCATCCGAAACCCTTCTCCTATCCACTGCGCGAACAACTGTCATTATTGCCACCACTGCAATGGCGGGCGACAACCCTAAAAGCAACTCCCCCAGTCACCACTTTATAACCACAGGCTCACCCCCCACCTCCGATCCCCACACCAGTCCTAGCCCTAACCCTAGGAGCACCCTCGGCAGACTCTCTCGCAGCCGTACGTGATCTCTCCTCCTCCATTCCGATTCGACTTAATTTGTCAGCCGTCACTGCACTCTCCCCATGGCCTCCAACCACAACAGCAACACCAGCACCAGCACCATGGACGGATCCGACAGCCTGTCCTCCGTCGTCGACCTCCTACTGTTCCACTCCATAGACCGCCACCTCTACAGCCGCCTTACCCGCAATCTCTCCCGCGACGCAGAGAGAGTGCGGATGGTCATGGCACTCTGGTTGTGGTTCGAGTCCATCGGCCACCACGGTTTCATTCGTCATATCTGCTCCTACAGCGATGACGCCATCCTCCAATACATGGCGGAGGCGGAGAAGTGCATCGCCTCAGCGATGGGTCGCCCAGGAGCCAGTGAGGGGGAGATCCCTCTCACCTCGTGGCTGATAGACGAGCCCATCGGCCTGGGCTTCTTCGTCTTCAACAAGGACGAGGTCATGGGCGGGTTGACGCAGATGTACGAGAAGGTCTGCCAGGTGATCTTTAACGACCACCTGATGCTGATCATATCCCAGGATGGGAGCCACCCGCGGCACCAGCAGGTGCTGTCGAGCGGTTTCATTGTCCGCAACCCCCCCAACAGCGAGGGGACGAGCCGGCAGGGCGCGGCGCTGGGGCTGGCCGGCCTTCATGGGGATGGTATTGGCTTTGGGCTTTCGAGGACGTCCAAGCAGACGCCGGCCGCCGGGCCGGAGGCCGCTGCCGCGGGCTTGAACCCGCTCGCTTTGCCGGAGGCCACGCTGGCGCTGCCGCTTAGGGCTGTCATGCCTCTCGGCCCTCTGGTACCGACGCGGCCACGTGTCCGGGAGCGGTCCATGTTTGTCTTTTTCCAGAGGCTTCAGCCTCTGAACAGGGAGGAGATAGCTGAGTTCTTCGATACGTGAGTTCACAAAAAAAGGCGCTTCATCTTCTTCCATTCTTCTTCTTGTTCTTTCTCTTCTGATATGGATTGTTCTGCTGGTTGATCTGTGACTGCAGGAGGCATGGGAGGTGCGTGGAGGTGGTGGTGCTTGAGAAAACTCAAGAGGGAACTCCGCCCATGTACGGTAGGGTGGTGTTCATCAGCATGTGGAGTTTGGGTGTGGTTCTGAACCGGCAACCCGCCGCCAGGTTCCTCATCAAAGGGAAGCATCTGTGGGCTCGTGTGTGTGAATCTCGTCAGAGATAATTAAGACTGGTTCACCCTAGCAAGTTATGCTGGCAGAGGGCGCATTCAGTTTTTTTTTCTTTTCTTGGGGATCCACAATTGTAAAATATGCATCTTATTTATACGAACGTTCTCATGATCATCTATCAATATTAGCAAGTGCATGCCAATGAATATATATATATATATATATATATAGATAGATAGATATATATAGAGTAATTAAGACTATAGTATTGTGGTGCGACATCGTCATACTAGTGTATAGTTAAAAAAAAAGTCGGCACCTCCACCCGTTTCGCATGCTAAAATGCACGGCATTGGAGTGTGGGTGCGGAACCGTCAGTGTAATATTGTGACTAGACAACAAATCTATATGACATCTTATAATTGGATTGTCATTTTATCACTCCTCATATGAAAGGTGCTACATAAACTATTACCTAGTGCAATGAAGTGCAATGTGCAAGTGCAATAAACTTATCTCATTTTAATTTGACTGTTCCACACTATATTACAACGCGACCGCAATTTTGCCGTAACATAGCATCCATATACATAGATATATGTTAATGACTGTTTAATTTGCGTGCACACCGTCTAATAGTGTGCATCAAGTATTACTCTTATATATTAACAGTCAACGATGAACATTTACATTAAAAGATAAAATTTGCAGCTCGATTGGATTAAAATCTCATCATCATGTGGATTAATGTCTAATTGTTCTTATAAACAGAAGCGATAGAACATGGACTAATTCCCCAGCACTTGACATCAGAACTGAATGTCTAAACCAAATCCTTCATTCCTGTGTCTCTGTACTCGTTATGATGCCATGTTTTGGAAATAGATTACCCCAGAATTTCTTGTGAGAAAATGGTCAAATGGAACATCTATAGGAACATTCTATAAAGAGTTATAACAAGAGAAACAAAATGATGCCCACGCACAAAGTACTGATTGATACTATATATAGCTGAATGTCAACTAATAGTATGCAGGTAGAGCATTCACTTCAATCAGAAGAGGAGAGGATCCTGATCATCCTCTGAAGAAAAACATCTAAATCTGTTTAAAACAATTGCAGTACTTCCTGCTTCAAACATCTACATGAGCGCTACTCTAGCTGCATAAGAAGACAATGTCTACATATATATAACACAAACTTTTCACGGATACCCTGCTGCAGGAATCAGTCAGAAAATTTGAAAATGAAATCTGGATATCTGAGCTCTGAGGTCTTTTCTTTCCTTCAAAGTTAAGTACCCATATAACTATAAGAAATAGATCGATCAAAGTGATGAAGTTGTCTGGAGACTAAAGAGCTGACTAAGGTTTCTAGACTTACTGTCACGTACTGCAAAGGTTGATATGGCAGGAACTTACTCGTTTGTAACCAAATTTCCACCATATTGTTAGTGCTCTTAATTGGCCATTATCTTTGGGTACATACCCATTTGCATCTTGTTCAACAATATTACAAAATTTCTCCTTCCCGCTTGTTAAGTCTATTTATATTAGACTAATCAAGTTTCAAGTGTATGTCTAGTTAATAGGCCAACCTTAAAAATACTTGAGTATAAAAGTGCATGAAAGTCAAGTTTAGATGGATAATTAAATTAGGTTCTTGTTAGAATTTGAAGTTACATGTTTGAGAGTATTTGAAGTTTTCATTTTGATCTCTTCAATGACATGCATAGGGATGGACAACACGTTCCTAAAGGCGATGCTCGTTAATTGACATGCATAGGGATGGACAACACATTTTTGGACCCTTATTAGGCCCTTGCACGGCAAGGTCGAGCACCATTAATCGCATGTTGATGGCAATATCATCTGCCCTCAAGGTTGGGTTGAGATCATACTATGTTGCCGTCTATTAGTCTTAGTAGCGACAGTCTATACTATTTTTTACTTAAGTTGGTTTCCGAAGATTTCTCTATAACTAGTGATGGCAATCGATGTTGACAACAAGTTGAGGCAGTGAAACTTGACAGAGATCTATATTGACGCCAACCTGGGCAGACCTGTCCTTATCTAGGGCACCCGAGACCCCTTCCCACCTTCACGCTCTCCACCCCCTCTTTCATCTTTTGCTTCTTCTACTACCTTCGGCAGTTGACAGAGGATCTGTAGAAGGTTTTAAGCATACCAAAGTTGAATTTTTTGAAAAGAGCTCAACCCTCTATTTTGAAAAATGATCTCATGTCATGATGGGAAAGTCTATAGGTCGACCTAGAGCATTTAAACACCTTTTTGGAGTTGAAAGGTAGTTGTCCATTGGGAAAAACTCTTGTGGTTTGCTGCAGTCAAGTTCGTGAACCTATTGCGACATCTTGCAATGATCTAAAACTTTTCCTTCATGTTGAACTTGGGAATCATCTTGGAGGACACACCTTCAACATTTATTCTTCATTTGCCATTTCTCTCTCAACTAAAATTATTGTTCTTGCTATTTGATTGTGAAATTGAGTGTGGGTTGTGTACTCTTTTTTAAGAGTGTTTGTGCATTTGCACTTGTGTGCGGAGATAGGTGATCCAGCACCTTTATAAATAGACTGTCTATGTGGTTACTAGAGATCTAGTTGAGAGAACATAAGATAGCACTCCGAAACCTCTTTAAAGACTACATTGGCCCTTTATATGATTAGCTCCTTCTCTCCTACCTCCCTTCTTAGTGATTGTGGCATTGTGATTTATTTGAAAAGTCTACACGATTAACACCAAATTCAACCACCCCCCTATTGGGTGTGTCCCCTAGCTCGGACCTTCATCATTGTTCTATAAAATTTTTCTTCTACATCTTCAAACTTTCACTCAATAAAGCAATCTTGCTAAGCTGATCTCATCCAATGGTTGTAGTCTTACTTTCTAATTAAGTCCTTCAAGAAAGGGACTATGTGGTCTACAACAAGCGAAGACTAATTAAGTTACATGCTAGCCACGACTACATGTAGCTCTTGAACAGTCTTTATTTAGATCTCTATTGGGATCTTACTTATTGAAAAGTACATGATGACTCCCTACATTTCATAGTTCAACGTCGTCATATACGTCTTCTTGTCATGATTAACCTCTCTGTGCAAGGACTTTACCTTAAATTTACATTGCTCTTACGAAACTTTTGGAATTAATTTTTTGCCACCAGGTGAAAGTTGCCATAAAAACCCTGCAGCTCCCAATAGTACATGAAGTGACCTAGCAAAAAAGTCAGTTCTATATTGAGATTAATGGGACTCAATACAGGAACTGGTTGTTTATTAGATGACGACTGTGAAAATGAAGAGAAAAATGGGAAACTAAAGGACTGAATGATGTATTTGGATTGAGTAGTTGAGTGATGTAACATGCATGGGGACTCAACTGTCAAGCTAATTAACCTTGGACACCACATATCAAATTTAGAGTTTAAGATTTAGGGTTTATGATTTACACAGTTCATTGAGCAGAGATAAGCACTCGAGCTACCTATTAATTTGATGCGCGCCCCTCAAAAGGCAGTCCTTCAGCCCTTGGCTTTGAGCTTTTAAGTTGTATGGTGAGTTAACGTCATTTTGGTAATCAAGTGGCAGATGAATATTTGGCAAACTACGGTTTCCAAGTTGCTTCAATCTTTCTTTCCTCCAGGTGATCTCTTTTGTTGTAACAGTGGGGCAATATATGTCCGCAATAATACGGACAATCAAAAGTGTGAATCGACAAGCGATGCGTGCGTCGAGAACACGTGAGAAAATTCTGCGACAAAAATCAACAAACACACCACAAAGAGAGACACGAGATTTACGTGGTTCGGAAAGGCGATGTACCTTCCTACATCCACGGGGAGAGCAGAGAGATACCACTATGATGTAGAAGTAATACAAATCAGAAAGATGCTCTTACAACGACACCGAGCGATCTTTCTCAAAGCAGAGCAATCAACCCTCGAAACGACGCCTTCTTCCTCTGAACCGGTGCCCTTCAAATAACTCTGTAGAGTCTCGAACAGCAGCACCTACGATCTCCACGAACCGATCACCGGAGGAAGAAAGAGCACGGAGGAAACCCCAAAACGGCACAGCCGCCACAGCCCTCACAGCCGCCTCCACGTCCTTCCGTGCGAACCAGCAAAAAAAGGGGAAAAAAAAACCTTTTAATTCCCAGCACATCCTTTGCGTACGCAAGGACGTGCTGGACCCTTCCATAATTTTTTCCCTTTTGTTTTGCTGGGTCGGGTGGGTTTTAATGGGACAAATGGGTATGGTAACTAATACCCATTACATAATGGATTTGACCAAGTCAAATAATAACAATTCTCCACCTTTTGACTTGGTCAAATGCAAAGAATAAAAGCTCCCACTAAACTTTCACAAAATAATAAAATCTCTCTCTAAGCAAAACACCCCCTCTCCCCTGGGGCCTTCACACCTCAGCAATCACGGACATTGGCCAAGTCCAGACAGTGTCTGAACTTGACTGTTGGCAGTGGCTTTGTCATCATATCAGCAGCATTCTCCTCTGAAGGAATTTTCTCAAGTTGAATGTCACCATGTGCAACGAACTCCCGCAGCTTGTGATATCTGACATCTAATGTTTTGTCCTTGCATGATAATAGGATCTTTTGCAAGACAAATTGCACTCTGACTATCACAATGCAACCTGACGCTTCTATGAGAAACATTGAGTTCTTTCACCAACCTTTCAACCACACTGCCTCTTTAGCGGCCTCCACTGCAGCATATACTCAGCCTCCGTTGTTGACAATGCCACGATGTCCTGCAACATTGCTTTCCAACTGATGAGAGCTCCACCTAGAGTAAAAATATACCCTGTAGTAGATCTTCTCCTGTCCAGATCACTTGCATAATCTGAGTCAACATAACCAACTAAAACATCAGTACTAATGCTCTTTTGAAACAACAAACCAACATCTGATGAACCTTTCATATATCGCAAAATCCATTTTACTGCATTCCAATGCTCTTTTCCTGGATCTGCCATATACCTGCTAACCACACTGACTGCCTGAGACAAATCAGGCCTAGTGCAAACCATAGCATACATCAGACAACCAACCGCACTAGAGTACGGTATTCTTAGCATCTCCTGACGTTCTTTCTCTGTCTGAGGACACTGCTGCAATGATAATTTAAATTGCTGAGAAAGAGGTGTACTTACAGCCTTGCCTCATTCATGTTGAATTTGGCCAATACTTTCTGATATAACCCTTTTGGGTTAACCACAACTTCCCGCTATGACGATCTCTCTGGATCTCCATGCCTAGGATCTTCTTGGCACCACCTAAGTCTTTCATCTCAAATTCTGAATTGAGTTCCTGTTAAGCTTAACAATTTCTTGCATATGCTTACAAGCAATAAGCATATCATCAACATAAAGCATGAGGAGAACAATAGAACCATCACTGAGAAAACGGAAATAAACACAACTGTCATACCTGCTCCTGCTATAGCCATGTGAAACCATAAAAGTATCAAATCTTTTATACCATTGACGTGGAGCTTGCTTCAATCCATATAAAGACCTCTTCATCTGCACACCAGCTTCTCATTGCCTTTCTGGATAAACCATTTGGCTGCAACATATATATCTCCTCATCTAAACTGCCATGCAGAAAAGCTGTCTTCACATCAAGTTGCTCCAACTCCAAATCCCACATTGCTACCATAGCTAGCATGACTCTAATAGAACAGTGCTTTACCACTGGAGAGAATATTTCTGTGAAGTCTATTCCTTTTCTCTGACCATAGCCCTTAGCTACTAATCTTGCCTTATATTTGACGGTTTCCTCCGTGCTCTTTCTTCCTCCGGTGACCGGTTCGTGGAGATCGTAGGTGCTGCTGTTTGAGACTCTACAGAGTTATTTGAAGGGCACCGGTTCAGAGGAAGAAGGCGTCGTTTCGAGGGTTGATTGCTCTGCTTTGAGAAAGATCGCTCGGTGTCGTTGTAAGAGCATCTTTCTGATTTGTATTACTTCTACATCATAGTGGTATCTCTCTGCTCTCCCCGTGGATGTAGGAAGGCACATCGCCTTTCCGAACCACGTAAATCTCGTTGTCTCTCTTTGTGGTGTGTTTGTTGATTTTTGTCGCAGAATTTTCTCACGTGTTCTCGACGCACGCATCGCTTGTCGATTCACACTTTTGATTGTTCGTATTATTGCGGACATATATTGCCCCACTGTTACAACACTCTTTCACATGTATGCAAGGGTCTGGTTACTTTAGATAGATCTAGCCTTCCTAATATCAAACTTGTTGAGTAGGGGGATGCCTCGGTGATGCTGTAATCTTTCTCTATTATTATATATTTAGGTCCAAATTGATCGCATTGATGAGGTGATTACATCTTCTCTCTCCTTGAGAGATGGTGCACCATGCTGGTCCGCTGACCCTAAGGACCTATTTTGCTAAAAAAAAAAAAGAAGTTAAAATGTGTTTGGGAGTAATTTTTTTAAAAAAGTATTTTTACTTAAAAAATAATGACGTCATTTTAAACTATATATGATCGAAGATTGCGATAACTCTCATTTTCACACTCTGCACCCCTCTTCGCTCATATATATACATTGTATGCTTTTCTCCCCCATATGCAAGGAATTTTCTTTGTAGGTACGTAATACCTAACAGTACTGTTTACTAAAATCTGTATGAAATGTAGCATGGAACGAGAAAACAGTATCCAGGATGCCCTAGAATAGAATAAAAAATATCGTCATATGCAAACTCAATAGAAGGGAAGAGTTTTCTCCTAGCTATATATATCATGTTAGATAATGATTATATAGACACAATATACGTTATACTAGAATATGAGGTATAAATGACAAAAATGTGGAGGCACAGTAAAATGTAATAGATTTCCTGCGTACAATACTTATCCTAGCTAGGTATCTATTTGACAATAAATTAACGAAGGTTGTCAGAACAGTTTAACGTAAGAATCTTGAAACAAAAGCATTCGTATCAGAACACCGTAAATTCATTTGGCTTAGCGTATCTAAACATTTTGACGAAGAAATTAAAACTGCATCCGAACAAGGCATATATGTCATTTCGTTACTGAAGTCATCTATCATATATGCAGAAAATTTATTGCGCGTGGCCATCATCCTCAAAGAATTTTGCTCTGTGCCACGTTATTTTTCAGAGGTTTCAAATTATACTGCGAGAGAGAGAGAGAGAGAGAGAGAGAGAGAGAGTTTCAAAAACAGAAAATAGTCCATGCATATGCTATCTTGTATGTGCCAATTGTGTCATCAGTGTCAAATAGTGAAGGTCGTACAATCCAGGATGGACGTACGTTCATGTGGTTCACCCCTTCAGGTTGACAGGGTTATTCGATCCCCTGGAGTTGGTCTGCGCGGATTAAATGCCCAAAGCCTAATCACCTTTGAGAAGACCAGCAAACGAGGGAGGTTTTGGGTTTCCGGTTTTAATGCGCACATCTGCAAGCACATACAAATCTTGCTAGGAATTTAAAATCCAGCCTGGTGTGACCCTTCGTTCTCGATCCTTCCTCATTCCCAAATCCCCATCCTTCCCCAAGCGACGCCATCCAAACCCTTCGTCATATATCCCATATTTCATGTACAATTGTACCATGTCTAACACCATCTCAATGGCGCGAGTCAATTAAACCTAATTAAAGAACTCCCCCAACACGTAGTTTATAATCAGATGTCCCTGCACCATCCCTGTTCCAAGCCCTAGCAAACCTCGCCACAAGTGAAGGAGAGAGAGTTCACCTTGTGGTTCGTCTCCTGTAAGAGCATTCTATATATACAGTAGATGACGGAAGACTGAAAAGGTGCATGCCTCGCCATGGGCATGGACCGGCGACCAGTCGCATGCAGGCTCTGGTGAGATGAGATCCCTCGAGCTTTAACCAAGTGGTTGGTCGTGGCTGAGCCCATAGACCTGGGATTGCTCCTCTTCAACCCGGAGTTCGACTATCGTCCTGAAAGAGTTGGAAGGTTGACGTACTTATATAACAGGATCTGCCAAGAGTGATCTTTTGGTATATGACGTACTTAAATCTTATATATATATATATATATATATATATATATATATATGCCTGTATGTACATGTTCTTGTCCTTTTAGGGTTTAATGGCCAAGTCGGGAGTGGTGGGTGAGCCAGAATCGAGAGGGTAGGGATTCCAATCTTTAATGAACGCGTGCACGTCGCATCCGTCTTCACTACATTTCAAACACTCCACTTGTAGAACCCCTCCCTTCCAGCTCCTTACCCTTTCCAAGCACACGACTCTCCACCCAAGTGACGCATCCAAATCCTCTCACTCTCTCCCTCTCTATATATTCCTCACCCCAGCGTGGCAGCCGATGGGTGAGGAGCGTTACATGTACACTTGTTGATGGAGCGGTACAGCCCCGCAAACACCACTGTACAGCCTCTTGGTGACAGCCGAAGGGGATCTCCCCCAATTCCTTCTCTCTATAAGGAGCCGTATACCCCTTCCTTTAATCTCCCGTCGCCCTAGTCGCCAGCAGTGCCGCGGCAGTCTTATATATAAACCCTAGTCCCCCGCCCCTGCCCCCCACCAACCCAACACTGGGCAGCAATGGCAGCCTCGGGCAGCAGCGCCCCCAAGATCAACAGCAGCAGCACCGAGGAGACCAATGCCCACACCAACACCTCCGGCACCATTACCATCACGACCAGCACCACGGCCACTATCAGCACCACCAACGCCAATAGCAACAGGAACGAAGCACCAGACTTCCCCGGCGTCGTCAACCTGATCAGTTTCTTCTCCACAGAGCGCAGGCTCTTCATCCGCCTGAGCAAACCCCTGAATCAGGACGCCGAGAAATGCAAGGTGATCATGGCCCTGTGGCTGTGGCTGGATGCCATTGGCCACCGGGGCTTCATACGCCAGGCACATGCCTCCTCCGACTCGGTGCTGACGCAGTTCGTCCGGGAGGCGACCCTCTGTATGGAGTGTCTTCTTGGCCAGCAGGTCCTCACCAGGCTGGATACTATTGAGATCCCGCTGACGGCGTGGCTCCTCGAGGAGCCCATCGACCTGCGGTTCTTTGTTTATCACAGGGACGTGATCATGCGGGGCATCCTCTACATCCTGGACAACGTCTGCCGGTCGTCTTCGACGACAAAGTCCTGCTTAGCGTCGCCGAGGACTCCCTCAATTCCTACCACCAGCTGGTGATGGCGTCCGGTTTCGTCAAGTACCATCCATCAGGGAGGGGCCGCCGGGACGCCGCGGCACCGGAAGCCAGCGAGGGAAAGGGTAAAGGGAAGGAGATTGACGTCGCCAGTCAGCCTCCTTCGCCGGCCACCGCGCAGGGGAAGGCGCCCGTGCTATCAGTTAATGCCGACCACGAACCGGTGCTAGGGCCGAGCTTTAGGGCTTCTCCAGCGTCGCAGCCGATGGAACAGCGTGCGGCTTTCATCTCTTTCACCAGTGGTCAACACGTCCCCCAGGACGAGATCGCCCAGTTCTTCAATGCGTGAGTGTGATCAACGGCGAAAACTTTGAGACATCTATATACCTCTTTCCCTCCTCTCTTCTTCTCTCGCTTTTTCTTGCTTAGATCCGATGTTACTGCATCACCACATATGATGGGTCCTTCTCGTGGGAAATGAACAGGAGGCACGCCTCCGAGGGACCATGCGTGGAGATGGTGCTGATAGAACGCGAGCTGCCGGACCAACCGCCGATGTTTGGGACCGTCGTCTTCAGCAGCTCGTCCATGATGGAGATCGCGCTTTGTGGGCAGCGCTCCGGGAAGTTCTACATCAACGGGAGATTCGTATGGGTCCGCGTCTGCAAGCCGCCACCGCGGAGGCCACTGTTGGATGGGGTTCGTCAGGGAGAGGCAGCGGCTGCAGCTAGGGCGTTTAATGCTAGTGGCTAGGGTCCTCTGGGGCATCTGTTAGGGCTTAGATTCTTTGTGGTCTGCTAGTTAATTTGTTTCCTTCGATATGTAGAGTTGGAAAGATGATGTGGAGTGTACTTATATACTTTTATCGTTTGCTTTTAGGCTTGATCTGGGTTTTCCATTTCTACCTTTCCTGTTCAAAAGCCTTCGATATAGACGGCTTCTTGATGTGTATCTGCACTTCTGCAGACCGTTTTATCGTTCTGTTTCATGTTGTCGCTGTTCTTACTTAGCTATAGTCTAGCTTTGTTCTTCTTCTGCGACCATATATTCCTTCTCCCACTTCCCCCTCTCTGCGTCTCATACGCCTGCAAGAAGAAACTTTTACTCTTGATGCATCTTAATTGTCTTCATGAAAGATCAACCTCAGTTACTTCATACATATACTCATAGACGGATCCAGAAAAATTTTCAATTGAGTTATTTCTTTTAGAAAAATTTCCAATCAAAATAATTTAATAAAAATTTTTAAATTCACTAATAGGGTTTTAAAATTTCAGTGGGGTCACGTGACCCCACTGGTCCTATCTAGATCCGTCTATGCATATACTCAAGTTTCCATCAGGTTATTTTCTAACCTACATACAGAGATTTCTTCTAAACCAAGCATGTGAATCGAAGCAGGGGGGAAACCTTGGTGTGACTGCATAAACTTCTAGACCAATGACCTCGGTACAAGAAGTTTTACTTTTGTTACTAACATAGCTTGGATTTCTCTTCGCATGAAAAGTAACAAAATTCCCAATTCATTTTGTTCCATGCTAGGCCGTTTTTGGAGTAGAAGATCACGCCCATGTGCGAGTGGCACAAAGTTGTAAACAAAGGCTTCGATCGATGTGCTTGCACCTGTGTATGTATATCCACGGTGAGTTCCAACTCTCTCTCGAGAGTGCATTACATATTTTGAAATAAATCTCCATGTACTTCAAGTTAGAAGATAATTTAATCTTATATTGACCATATACATACATATAAACCTTCGGTATGATACAGGTACACTTACAAAGCCACACGATTATGCAACCTTCTGAGGAGAGTGACTACTCTTGTCCCGTCGATGATATATATACATATGTGTAGAGGGTATATATCACATCGGAGATAATAAGAAAAAATGTGTGTTTAAAAGACACTAGCCTCTCCCCCAAAAGATCTTTTTCCGCGAGAGAAGGACAAAACTCTAAAGATGGGACAATATTTCTTGAGAAATACTTAGTGCACACCTTGGTGTGCACTAAGTTGGGCACACCCACTAGGGGTGTGCCATTTGGCCTTGGGGGGATTATAATATCCCCCCTGTAACGACCCAAGATCGCGATACCCGGAACCTCCAAGTACCCGACCCTTGGATCGCCACCCACGGATCCGAAGACCCGGAAGGGTTAGAAATATGTCCAGTGAGATATACAACAAGTTACAATGGCTAAACAATTAAAGAATGCAACAGCGGAATACAAATAATACACACAAAATCCAGATAATAATTCAAGTGCAAAGAAAGAAAAATAGATACTAACCATTGCTAACGTTGCTGACCAGAAGCGTCACAACGCAGACTGTCCGAACACGAGCACCGGCTCCCTCGAACTCGAACTGGAAGGAAGTAAGGGGGGAATGAGCTTCGCGAACGAAGCCGCCCAGTAGGGAACCCAACCCCTTACCGGTTCGACAGCGGAAACAAGAACAACACAACTAGAAAGGCAGGAAGAACCGTGCTACTAAAGAAACAAGCTAACTACTCCAAGCGGAAGGACGGCGGTAACTCAAGCAACAAGATTACTACCTAAGCAGGAGATATAAAAAATAATAATACAACAGAGCAAGTACTGAAATAAATAAACGGAAGGTACACAGATCCACAAGTATCGCCACACGGCACAACAGCACACCGTCTCAACCTCAGTAAACGTGCTCCGAGCAGCCACACAACTGCACAAGCAGGCGGTACGCACTAGCCACAACCCAGCACAAGCAGACGGCAAAACCCTTGTCT
>JACBKR010000388.1:0-62504 GCA_014218235.1 Colocasia esculenta
GCTGAAGGGGTGGGAATAACTAGAGGGGGCGACTATATCGGCGATGTTCGAGCACCCATATCAACGACCTCCGGAGGAGATCTCGCGAAGAGTTGAACACGATATCGATCGTCGTGACAGGCCGGCTCCGTATGTAGGCTCCGCCAGCGATTCGCGTAATCGAGGGAGTCGCTACTATTAGAAAACCTTGAAATCGGAGAGATCATCGGCTAGAATCGCAATTTCGGAGTGCGAAAACGAAAGTTTTTGGACCCCGAAATGTGTCTTATCACCCTCGGCTATAGGTGGTCGGCGCGTCTCTAAGTCCCGATTCCGAATTGTGGTCTTATAAGCAATTTCGATAACCGAGCAGAAGGTTATGCCCGTTTGAGCGAAGAGGTGTCCGTATGCGATCGCATCGACGGCCCGCGACCACGCTCCCGGAGAGGAATTTTACGCCGGACCGGAAATCTCCGAATGCGACCTTTTACCGACCGGGCGAAGTTTCGATTCCGAATTGAGACCTCGCGGGTGGTTCCGACCCCCGGCGTACATATGTCTGGTCCGATCGAAGGGTACGACTGTCGGTGTACTATAACGCACGCATCGGGGAAGAATTTCGGCCCCGAAACAGAATTCTGCAAAATCAGCGCCCTATCGATCGTCTCGGAGTGCCGCTTCCGATTTGTTGTCACATTAGCGATTCCGATGCCCGGGCGGAAGGTTATGCACAGTTCTTGGCTGAAGGGGTGGGAATAAACTAGAGGGGGTGACTATATCAGCGATGTCGAGCACCCATATCAACGACCTCGGGTGGAGATCTCACGAAGAGTTGAACACGACTTTCGATCGCCGTGACAGGCCGGCTCCGTGTGTGAGATCCGCCAACAATTCGCGTAATCGAGGGAGTCGCTTCTACTATAAAACCTTGAAAAGGGGAGATCGTCGGCTAGAATCGCAATTTCGGAGTGCGAATCGAAGATTTTTGCACCCCGAAACAACGTCTTATCACCCTAGGCGATATGCGCGGGTCGGGCGTCTCTGAGTGCCGATTCCGAATTGTGGTCTTTTAAGCAATTCTGATAACCGAGCAGAAAGTTATGCTCATTTGAGCGAAGAGGTTTCCGTATGCGATCGCATCGACGGCCCGCGACCACGCTCCCGGAGAGAATTTTGTGCCGGACCGAAACTCCCGAAGGCTACCCTTTAGCGACAGGGTCGAAGCCGATTCAGTTATTGGGGACGCGAGGTAGTGCCGATTCCGAATTGGGGACTCGCGGGTGGTTCGACCTCGACCGTACTATATCTGCGTCCGATCGAGGGTACGACTGTTGTTACACGCACGCTCCGGGGTGGAATTTTGTCCCCGAAACGGAATTCCGCGAAAAACACAGGCTATCGCCCGTCTCGGAGTGCCGATTCCGAATTGTGGTCACATTAGCAATTCCGATGCCCGGGCGGAAAGCTATGCACAGTTCTTTGGCTGAAGGGGTGGGAATAAACTAGAGGGGGTGACTATATCGGCGATGTTCGAGCACCCATATCAACGACCTCGGGAGGAGATCTCGCGAAGAGTTGAACACGACTTCCGATCTCCGTGACAGGTCGGCTCCGGTGTGGGCTCCGCCAGTGATTTGCGTAATCGAGGGAGTCGCTACTATTAGAAAACCTTGAAATCGCGGAGATCGTCGACTAGAATCACAATTTTGAAGTGCGAGATGAAGGTTTTTGGACCCCTAAACGACGTCTTATCGCTTAGGAAATCAGGAGGCATCGGGCGTCTCTAAGTGCCGATTCCGAATTGTGGTCTTATAAGCAATTCCGATAATCGAGTAGAAAGTTATGCCCGTTTGAGCGAAGAGGTGTTCGTATGCGAACGCATCGACGGCCCGCGACCACGCTCCCGGGGAGGAATTTTGCGCCGGACCGGAAATATCCGAATGCGACCTTTTACCGACCGGGTCGAAGTTTCGATTCCGAATTGGGCCTCGCGGGTGGTTCCGACCCCCGGCCATACAGATATCTGCGTCCGATCGTAGGGTACGACTGTCGGTGTACTATACGCACGCTCCGGGGCGCAAATTTCGGCCCCAAGCGGAATTCCGCAAAACCAGCGCCCTATTGACCGTCTAGGAGTGCTGATTCCGAATTGTGGTAAGATTAGCGATTCCGATGCCCGGGCGGAAATTTATGCACAATTCTTTGGATGAAGGGGTGGGAATAAACTAGAAGGGGTGACTATATCGGAGATGTTCGAGCACACATATCAACGACCTCGGGAGGGGATCTTGCGAAGAGTTGAACACGACTTCCGATCGCCGTGATAGGTCTGCTCCGTGTGTGGGCTCCGCCAGTGATTCGCGTAATCGAGGGACTCGCTACTATTAGAAAACCTTTAAATCGGGGAGATTGTCGGCTAGAATCATAATTTTTTAGTTCGAGACGAAGGTTTTTGGAAACCGAAACGACGTCTTATCGCCCTAGGCAATAAGGGGGCGTCGGGCGTCTCTGAGTGCCGATTCCGAATTGTGGTCTTATAAGCAATTTCGATAACCAAGTAGAAAGTTATGCCCGTTTGAGCGAAGAGATTTCTGTATGCGATCGCATCGACGGCCTGCTACCACGCTCCCGGAGAGGAATTTTTGCCGGGCCGGAAATCTCCGAATGCGACATTTTATCGATGGGTCGAAGTGCCGATTCCGAAATTGGGGACCGCGGGGGTGGTTCTGACCCCGGGCGTACAGATATCTACGTCCAATCGAAGGGTACGGCTGTCGGCGTACACGCACGCTCCGAGGCAGAATTTCGGCCCCGAAAAGAAATTCCGCGAAACCAGCGCCTTATCGACCGTCTCGGAGTGCCGATTCCGAATTGTGTCACCATTAGCGATTCCGATGCCGGGGGGGAAAGTTATGCACAGTTCTTTGGCTGAGGGGTGGTGAATAATTAGATGGGGCGACTATATCGGCGATGTTCGAGCACCCATATCAACGACCTCGGGAGGAGGAGATCTCGCGAAGAGTGGAACACGACTTCCGATAGTCGTGAAGGCCGGCTCCGTGTGTAGGCTCCGTCAGTGATTTGCGTAATCGAGGGACAAGGGAGTCGCTACTTTTAGAAAGCCTGAAATCGGGGAGATATCGGCTAGAATCACAATTTCGGAGTGCGAAACGAAAGTTTTTGGACCCCGAATGAGTCTTATCGCCCTCGGCTATAAGTGGCCGGCGGGCGTCCTCTAAGTGCCGATTCCGAATTGTGGTCTTATAAGCAATTTCGATAACGAGTAGAAGGTTATGCCCGTTTGAGCGAAGAGGTGTCCGTATGCGATCACATCGACGGCCCGGACCACGCTACCGGAGAGGAATTTTGCGCCGGACCGAAAATCTCCGAATGCGACCTTTTACCGACCGGGTCGAAGTTCCGATTCCGAATTGAGACCTCGTGGGTGGTTCCGACCCCCGGGCGTACATATATCTGCGTCCGATCGAAGGGTACGACTGTCGGTGTACTATAACGCACGCTCCGGGGCGGAATTTCGGCTCCGAAACGGAATTCCGCGAAACTAGCACCATATCGATCATCTGGATTGCCGATTCCGAATTGTGGTGACATTAGCGATTCGATGCCAGGCGGAAAGTTTGCACAGTTCTTTGGCTGAAGGGGTGTGAATAAACTAGAGGGGGTGACTATATCGGCGATGCTCGAGCACCCATATCAACGACCTCGGGAGGAGATCTCGCGAAGTGTTGAACACGACTTCCGATCTCCGTGACAGGTCGGCTCCGTGTGTGGGCTCCGCCAGCGATTTGCATAATCGAGGGAGTCGGTACTATTAGAAAACCATGAAATCGAGGAGATCGTCAGCTAGAATCGCAATTTTTTTCGTTTGAGACGAAGGTTTTTGGAACCCGAAATGACGTCTTATCGCCCAAGGCAATAAGGGGGCGTCGGGCGTCTCTGAGTGCCGATTCCGAATTGTGGGCTCCGCCAGTGATTTGCGTAATCGAGGTAGTCGCTACTATTAGAAAACCATGAAATCGGGAAGATTGTCGGCTTAGATTCACAATTTCAGAGTGCGAGACGAAGGTTTTTGGACCCAAAATGATTTGTCTTATCGCCTATGCATTAAGGGGCATCGGGAGTATTGAGCCGATTCCGAATTGTGGTCTTATAAGCAATTCCGATAAGTCCGAGTAGAAAGTTATGTCCGTTTGAGCGATGAGGTGTCGTATGTGATCGCATCGACGGCCGCGACCACGTCCCCGGGGTGGAATTTTGCGCCGGACCGGAAAATATCCGAATGCGACCCTTTTACTGACAGGGTTGAAGTTTCGATTCGAATGGGGCCTCGCGGGTGGTTCTGACCCACGGCCGTACAGATATCTGCGTCCGATCGAGGGTACGATGTGTCGTGTAGTATAACGTACGCTCCAGGGCGAAAATTTCAGCCCTGAAACAGAATTCTGCGAAACAAGCGCCCTATTGACCGTCTAGGAGTGCCGATTTCGAATTGTGGTCAGATTAGCGATTTCCGATGCCCGGGAGGAAGGTTATGCACAGTTCTTTGGCTGAAGGGGTGGGAATAAACTAAAGGGGGTGACTATATCGGCGATGTTCGAGCACCCATATCAACGACCTCGGGAGGAGATCTCGCGAAGAGTTGAACACGACTTCCGATCGCCGTGACAGGCCGGCTCCATGTGTGGGCTCCGCCAGCGATTCGCGTAATCGAGGGAGTCTCTACTATTAGGAATCCTTGAAATCGAGGAGATCGTCGGCAAGAATCGCCATTTTGGAGTGCGAGACGAAGGTTTTTGGACCCCGAAACGACGTCTTATCGCCCTAGGCAATAAGGGGTCGCCGGGCGTCTCTGAGTGCCGATTCGAATTGCGTTCTTATAAGTAATCCGATAACCGAGTGAAAGTTATGCCCGTTTGAGCGAAGAGGTGTCCGTATGCGATCGCATCGACGGCCTACGACCACGCTCCGGAGAGGAATTTTGCGCCGGACCGGAAACCTCCGAATGCGACCTTTTTACGGCCGGTCGAAGTGCCTATTCGAATTGGGGCCTCGCGGGTGGGTTCCGAAACCCGGGCGTGCAAATATTTGCGTCCGACGATGGGTAGGCTGTCGGTGTACACGCACGATCGGGGCGGAATTTCGGCCCAAAAAGGAATCCACGAAACCAGCGCCTTATCGACCGTCTTGGAGTGCCGATTCCGAATTGTGGTCACGTTAGCGATTCCGATACCCGGTGGAAAGTTATGCACAATTCTTTGGCTGAAGGGGTGCGAATAAACTAGAGGGGGTGACTATATTGGCGAAGTTCGAGCACCCATATGAACGACCTCGGGAGGAGATCTCGTGAAGAGTTTAACACGACTTTCGATCTCCGTGACAGGCCGGCTCCGTGTGGGGCTCCGCCAGCGATTTGCATAATCGAGGGAGTCGGTACTATTAGAAACCATGAAACGAGGAGATCGTCAGCTAGAATCGCAATTTTTCGTTTGGAGAAGGTTTTTGGAACCCGAAATGAGGTTCTTTCACCCAAGGCAATAAGGGGGCGTCGGGCGTCTCTGAGTGCCGATTCTGAATTGTGGTCTTATAAGTAAATCCGATAACCGAATAGAAAGTTATGCCCGTTTGAGGGAAGAGGTGTCCGTATGCGATCGCATCGACGGCCCCGCACCACGCTCCAGAGAGGAATTTTGCGCCGGACCGGAAATCTCTGAATGCGACCTTTTACCGACCGGGTTGAAGTGCCGATTCTGAATTGGGGCCTCGCGGGTGGTTCCGACACCCGGGCGTACAGATATCTACTCGATCGAAGGGTACCGCTGTCGGTGTACACACACGCTCCGGGGCGGAATTTTGGCTCCGAAACGGAATTCCGAAAACCACGCCTTATCGGCGGTCTCAGAGTGCTGATTCCGAATTGTGGTCACATTAGCGATTCCGATGCCCGGGCGGAAAGTTAAGCACAGTTCTTTGGCTGAAGGGGTGGGAATAAACTAGAGGGGGTGACTATATCGGCGATGTTCGAGCACCCATATCAACGACCTCAGGAGGAGATCTCGTGAAGAGTTGAACACGACTTCCGATCGCCTTGACAGGCCGGCTCCGTGTGTGGGCTCCGCCAGCAATTCGCGTAATCGAGGGAGTCGCTACTATTAGAAAGCATTGAAATCGGGGAGATCGTCGGCTAGAATCGCAATTTCGGAGTGTGAAACGAAGGTTTTTGGACCCCGAAATGACGTCTTATAGCCAATGACTATAAGTGGCCATTGGGCGTCTCTAAGTGTCGATTCCGAATTGTGGTCTTATAAGTAATTCCGATAACCGAGTAGAAAGTTATGCTCGTTTGAGCGAAGAGGTGTCCGTATGCGATCGCATGGACGGCCGCGGACCACGCTCCAGAGAGGAATTTTGCGCCGACCGGAAATCTCCAAATGTGACCTTTTAGCGACGGGTTGAAGTTCCGATTCCAAATTGAGGCCTCGCAGGTGGTTCCGATCCCCGGGCGTACAGATATCTGCGTTCGATCGAAGGGTACGACTGTCGGTGTACTATAACGCACGCTCCGGGGTGAAATTTCAGCCCCGAAATGGAATTCCGTAAAACCAGCGCCATATCCATCGTCTCGGAGTGCCGATTCCGAATTGTGGTCAGATTAGCGATTCCGATGTACGGGTGGAAAGTTATGCACAGTTATTTGGCTGAAGGGGTGGGAATAAACTAGAGGGGGTGACTATATCGCCGCTGTTCGAGCACCCTTATCAACGACCTCGGGAGGAGATCTCGCGAAGAGTTGAAAATGACTTCCGATTCCGTGACAGGTCGGCTCCGTGTGGGGCTCCGCCAGCGATTTCCGTAATCGAGGGAGTCGTACTATTAGAAAACATTGAAATCAGGAAGATCGACGGCTAGAATCAAATTTCGAGTGCGAGACGAAGTTTTTGGACCCCGAAATGACGTATTATCGCCTAGGAAAAATGAGGACGCGGGCGTCTCTGAGTGCCGATTCCGAAATGTGGTCTTATAGCAATTCCGATAACCGACTAGAAAGTTATGCCCGTTTGAGCGAAGAGGTGTCCGTATGCGATCGCATCGACGGCCCGCGACACGCTCCTGGGGAGGAATTTTTCGCCGGACCGGAAATATCCGAATGCGACCTTTTACCGACCGGGTCGAAGTTTCGATTCCGAATTGGGGCCTCGCGGGTGGTTCTGACCCCTGGCCGTACAGATATCTGCGTCCGATCGAAGGGTACGATTGTCGGTGTACTATAACGTACGCTCCAGGTGAAATTTCGGCCCAAAACGGAATTCGCGAAACCAGCACCCTATTGACCATATAGGAGTGCCGATTCCAAATTGTGGTCAGATTAGCGATTCCGATGCCTGGGCGGAATGTTATGCACAGTTCTTTGGCTGAAGGGGTGGGAAAAACTAGAGGGGGTGACTATAACGGCGATGTTCGAGCACCATATCAACGACCACGGGAGGAGATCTCGCGAAGAGTTGAACACGACTTCCGATCACCGTGACAGACCGGCTCCGTGTGTTGTGGCTCCTCCAGCGATTTGCGTAATCAAGGGAGTCTCTACTATTAGAAAGCTTTGAAATCGGGGAGATCGCCGGCGAGAATCGCAATTCGGAGTGCGAGACGAAGGTTTTTGGACTCCGAAACGACGTCTTATCTCCCTAAGCAATAAGGGGACATCAGGCGTCTCTGAGTTTCGATTCCTAATTGGGATTATAAGTAATTCCGATAACCGAGTAGAAAGTTATGCCTGTTTGAGCGAAGAGGTGTCTGTATGCGATCACATCGACGGCCCGCGACCACACTCCCGGAGAGGAATTTTGCGCCGGATCAAAATCTTCGAATGCGACCTTTTACCGACCGGGTCGAATAGCCGATTCTGAATTGGGGCCTCGCGAATGGTTCCGACCCCCTGGCGTACAGATATCTGCGTCCGATCGAAGCGTACGGCTGTCGGTGTAAACGCACGCTCCGGGGCGGAATTTCTGCTCCGAAACGGAATTCCGCGAAACCAGCGCCTTATCGACCGTCTCGGAGTGCCTATTCCGAATTGTGGTCACATTAGCGATTCGATGCCCGGGCGGAAAGTAATGCATAGTTCTTTGGCTGAAGGAGTGGAATAAACTAGAGGGGGTGACTATATCGGCGATGTTCGAGCACCCATATCAACGACCTCGGGAGGAGATCTCGTGAAGAGTTGAACACGACTTCCGATCACCCGTGATAGGGCCCGCTGGGTGTGTGGGCACGCCAGCGATTCGCGTAATCGAGGGAGTCGCTACTATTAGAAAACCTTGAAATCGGGGAGATCGTCGGCTAGAATCGCAATTTCGGAGTGCGAAACGAAGGATTTTGAACCTGAAATGACGTCTTATCGCCTATGCTATAAGTGGCCATCGGGCGTCTCTAAGTGCCGATTCCGAATTGTGGTCTTATAAGTAATTCCGATACCGAGTAGATGTTATTATGCCGTTGAGCGAAGAGGTGTCCGTATGCGATCGCATCGACGGCCCGAACCACGCTCCCGGAGAGGAATTTTGCGCCGGACCGGAAATCTCTGAATGCGACCTTTTACCGACCTGGTCGAAGTTCCGATTCCGAATTGAGGCCTCACAGGTGGTTCCGACCCCCGGGCGACTACAGAATTTGCGTTCGATCGAAGGGTACGACTGTCCGTGTACTATAACGCACGCTCCGGGGTGAAATTTACCCTGAAACGGAATTTCGTGAAACCAGCGCATATCGATCGTCCGTCGAGTGCCGATTCCGAATTGTGTCAGATTAGCGATTCCGATGCCCGGGTGGAAAGTTATGCACAGTTTTTGGGTGAAGGGGGGGAATAAACTATAGGGGGTGACTATATCTGCGATGTTCGAGCACCTTTATCAACGACCTCGGGAGGAGATCTCGCGAAGAGTTGAAATGACTTTCGATCGTCGTGATAGGCTGGCTCCGTGTGTGGGCTCCTCCAGCGATTCGCGTAATTGAGGGAGTCACTACTTAGAAAACCATGAAATCGAGGAGATCGTCGGGGCTAGAATCGCAATTTTTTAGTGGAGACGATGGTTTTTGGAACCCGAAACGACATCTTATCACCCTAGGCAATAAGGGGGCGTCGGGGGTCTCTGAGTGCCGATTCTGAATTGTGGTCTTATAAGCAAATCCGATAACCGAGTAGAAAGGTTATGCCCGTTTGAGCGAAGAGGTGTCCGTATGCGATCGCATCGACGGCCGCGACCACGCTCCCGGAGAGGAATTTTGCGCCGGACCGAAATCTCCGAATGCGACCTTTACCGACGGGTCGAAGTGCCGATTCTGAATTGGGGCTCGGGGGTGGTTCCGACCCCCGGCGTACAGATATCTACGTCCAATCGAAGGGTAACGCTGTCGGTGTACACGCACGCTCCGGGGTGGAATTTCGGCCTCAAAACGAATTCCGCAAAACTAGCGCCATATCGGCCGTCTCGCAGTGCCGATTCCGAATTGTGGTCACATTAGCGATCCGATGCCCGGGCGGAAAGTTATGCACAGTTCTTTTGCTGAAGAGGTGGGAATAAACTAGAGGGGGTGTCTATATCG
The DNA here is from genome assembly GCA_014218235.1 of Colocasia esculenta. Taxonomy (NCBI): domain Eukaryota; kingdom Viridiplantae; phylum Streptophyta; class Magnoliopsida; order Alismatales; family Araceae; genus Colocasia; species Colocasia esculenta. The sequence goes on from JACBKR010000388.1 coordinate 9,601, forward strand.
GCGATGTTCGAGCACCCATATCAACGACCTCGGGAGGAGATCTCGTGAAGAGTTGAACACGACTTCGATCGCCGTGACAGGCCGCTCCGTGTGTAGGCTCGCCAGCGATTCGCGTAATCGAGGGAGTCGCTACTATTAGAAAGCCTTGAAATCGGGGAGATCGTCGGCTAGAATCGCAATTTCGGAGTGCGAAACGAAGGATTTTGGACCCCGAAATGACGTCTTATCGCCCTAGGCTATAAGTGACCATCGGGCGTCTCTAAGTGCCGATTCCGAATTATGGTCTTATAAGTAATTCCGATAACGAGTAAAAAGTTATGCCCGTTTGAGCGAAGGGGTGTCCGTATGCGATCGCATCGACGGCCCGCGACCACGCTCCCGGAGAGGAATTTTATGCCGGACCGGAAATCTCCGAATGCGACCTTTTACCGACGGGTCGAAGTTCCGATTCGAATTGAGGCCTCACGGGTGGTTCCGAACCCCCGGGCGTGCAGATATTTGCGTTCGACCGAAGGGTACGACTGTCGGTGTACTATAACGCACCCGGGGTGAAATTTCGGCCCGAAACGGAATTCCGCGAAACCAGCGCCATATCGATCGTCTCGGAGTGCCGATTCCGAATTGTGGTCAGATTAGCGATTCCGATGCCGGGTGGAATGTTATGCACAATTCTTTGGGTGAAGGGTGGGAATAAACTAGGGGGGTGACTATATCGGCGATGTTCGAGCACTCTTATCAACGACCTCGGGAGGAGATCTCGCGAAGAGTTGAACACGACTTCCGATCTCCTTTGACAGGCCGGCTCCGTGTGTGAGCTCCGCTAGCGATTCGCGTAATCGAGGGAGTCGCTACTATTAGAAAACCTTGAAATCGGGAAGATCATAGGCAGAATCACAATTTCGGAGTGCGAAACGAAAATTTTTGGACCCCAAAATGCGTCTTGTCGCCTATGCAATAAGGGGGCATCGGGCGTCTTTGAGTGCCGATTCTGAATTGTTGTCTTATAAGCAATTCCGATAACGAGTAGAAAGTTATGCCCGTTTGAGCGAAGAGGTGTCCGTATGCGAACGCATCGACGGCCCGCGACCACGCTCCGGGGAGGAATTTTGCGCCGGACCGGAAATATCCGAATGCGACCTTTTAGCGACCGGGTCGAAGTTTCGATTCCGAATTGGGGCTCGCGGGTGGTTCTGACCCCCGGCCGTACAGATATTTCCGTCCAATCGAAGGGTAAGATTATCGGTGTACTATAACGCACGCTCCGGGGCGAAATTTCGGCCCGAAACAGAATTCTGCGAAACCAGCGCCCTATTGACCGTCTTGGAGTGCCGATTCCGAATTGTGGTCACATAAGCGATCCGAGTGCCGGGCGAAAAGTTATGCACAGTTCTTTGGCTAAAGGGGTGGGAACAAACTAGAGGGGGTAAAATATCGGCGATGTCGAGCACCATATCAACGACTTGGGAGGAGATCTCTCGAAGAGTTGAACACAACTTCGATCGCCGTGACAGGCCAGCTCGGTGTGGGGGCTCCGCCAGCGATTCGCGTATCGAGGGAGTCGCTACTATTAGAAAACCTTGAAATCGAGCAGATCGTCGGCCAGAATCACAATTTCGGAGTGCGAGACAAAGGTTTTGGACCCCGAAACGACATCTTATCGCCCTAGGAAGTAAGGGGGAGCCGGGCGTCTCTGAGTGCCAATTCCGAATTGTGTTCTTATAAGCAATTCCGATAACCGAGTAGAAAGTTATGCCCGTTTGAGCGAAGAGGTGTCCGTATGCGATCTTGCATCGAGGCCCGCGACCACCGCTCCCGGAGGGGAATTTTGCGCCGGACCGGAAATCTCCGAATGGACCTTTAACCGGCCGGGACGAAGGGCCGATTCTGAATTTGGCCTCGGGGTGGTTCCCACACCGGGGCGTGCAGATATCTGCGTCCGATCGATGGTACGGCTGTCGGTGTACACGCACGCTCCGGGGCAGAATTTCGGCCCCAAAACGGAATTCACGAAACCAGCGCCTTATCGACCGTCTCAGAGTGCCGATTCCGAATTGTGGTCACATTAGAGATTCCGATGCCCGGGCGAAAGTTATGCACAGTTCTTTGGCTGGAAGGGGTGGGAATAAATAGAGGGGTGACTATATCGGCGATGTTCGAGCACCATATCAACGACCTCGGGAGGAGATCTCGTGAAAGTTGAACACGACTTCCGATCACCGTGACAGGCCGGCTCCGTGTGTAGGCTTCGCCAGCGATTCGCGTAATCGAGGGAGTCGCTACTATTAGAAAGCCTTGAAATCGAGGAGATCGTCGGCTAGAATCGTAATTTCGGAGTGCAAAACGAAGGTTTTTGGACCGCGAAATGGTGTCTAATCACCATAGGCTAGCCGTCGGGCGTCTCTAAGTGCCGATTCCGAATTGTGGTCTTATAAGTAATTCCGATAACCGAGTAGAAAGTTATGCCCGTTTGAGCGAAGAGGTGTCCGTATGCGATCGCATCGACGGCCCGCGACCACGCTCCCGGAGAGAAATTTTGCGCCGGACAAAAAATCTCCGAATGCGACCTTTTACCGACCGGGTCGAAGTGCCGATTCTGAATTGGGGCCTCGCGGGTGGTTTCGACCCCCGGGCATACAGATATCTACGTCCGATCGAAGGGTACGACTGTCGGTGTACACGCACGCTCCGGGGCGGAATTTCGGCCCCGAAATGGAATTCCGCGAAGCCAGCGCCTTATCGGCCGTCTCGGAGTGCCGATTCCGAATTGTGGTCACATTAGCGATTCCGAATGCCGGGCGAAAAGTTATGCACAGTTCTTTGGCTGAAGGGGTGGGAATAAACTAGAGGGGGTGACCATATCGGCGATGTTCGAGCACCTATATCAACGACCTGGGAGGAGATCTCGTGAAGAGTTGAACACGACTTCCGATCGTGTGACAGGTCGGCTCCGTGTGTAGGCTCCGCCAGCGATTCGCGTAATCGAGGGAGTCGCTACTATTAGAAAGCCTTGAAATCAGGGAGATCGTCGGCTAGAATCGCAATTTTGGAGTGCGAAACGAAGGTTTTTGGACCGCGAAATGGCGTCTTATCGCCATAGGCTTAAGTGGCCGTCGGGCGTCTCTAAGTGCGATTCCAAATGTGGTCTTATAAGTAATTCGATAACGAGTAGAAAGTTATGCCCGTTTGGAGCGAAGAGGTGTCCGTATGCGATCGCATCGACGGCCCGCGACCACGCTCCCGGAGAGGAATTTTGCGCGGACCGGAAATCTCGAATGCGACATTTTACCGACCGGGTCGAAGTTTCGATTCCTAATTGAGGCCTCGTGGGTGGTTCCGACCCCGGGCGTACAGATATCTGTGTTCAATCGAAGGGTACAACTGTCGGTGTACTATAACGCACGCTCCGGGGCGAAATTTCGGCTCCGAAACGGAATTCCGCGAAACCAACGCCATATCGATCGTCTCGGAGTGCCAATTCCGAATTGTGGTCAGATTAGCGATTCGATGCCCGGGTGGAAAGTTATGCACAGTTCTTTTGCTGAGGGGTGGGATAAAACTAGAGGGGGTGACTATATCGGCGATGTTCGAGCTCCTTATCAACGACGTCGGGAGGAGATCTCGCGAAGAGTTGAACACGAATTTCGATCTCCGTGACAGGTCTGCTCCGTGTGTGGGCTCCGCCGGCGATTTGCGTAATCGAGGGAGTCGCTACTATTAGAAAACCTTGAAATCGGAAGATCGTCGTCTAGAATCACAATTTCGGAGTGTGGACGAAGGGTTTTGGACCCCGAAACGACGTCTTATCGCCTAGGCAATAAGGGGGCATCGGGCGTCTCTGAGTGCCGATTCCGGAAATATCCAAATGCGACCTTTACCGACCGGGTCGAAGTTCCGATTCCGAATTGCGGCCTCGCGGGTGGTTCTTACCCCGGCGTACAGATATCTGCGTCCGATCGAAGGGTACGATTGTCGGTAGTACTATAACGCACGCTCCGGGGTGAAATTTCGGCCCCAAAACGGAATTCCACGAAACCAGCGCCTTATCGACCGTCTCAGAGTGCCGATTCCGAATTATGGTCACATTAGAGATTTCGATACCCGGGCGGAAAGTTATGCAAAATTCTTTGGCTGAAGGGGTGGGAATAAACTAGAGGGGGTGACTATATCGGCGAAGTTCGAGCACACCATATCAACGACCTCGGGGAGAAGATCTCGCGAAGAGTTGAACACGACTTCCGATCTCCGTGACAGGCCGGCTCTATGTGTGGGCTCCGTCAGCGATTCGTGTAATCGAGGGAGTCGCTACTATTATAAAACCATGAAATCGAGGAGATCGTCGGCTATAGAATCACAATTTTTAGTTCGAGACGATGGTTTTTGGAACCCGAAACGACGTCTTATCGCCTTAGGAAATAGAGGGGCATCGGGCGTCTATGAGTGCCGATTCGAATTGTGGTCTTATAAGCAATCCGATACCCGAGTAGAAAGTTATGCTCGTTTGAGCGAAGAGGTGTCCGTATGCGATCGCATCGACGGCCCGCGAACACGCTCCCGGAGAGAATTTGGCGCCGGAACGGAAATCTCCGAATGCGACCTTTTACCGACCGGGTCGAAGTTCTGATTTGAATTGAGCCAGTCTCGGGTGGGTTCTGACCCTCGGGCGTACAGATATCTAGTCCTCTCGTCGAAGGGTACGACTGTCGGTGTACTATAACGCAGGCTCGGGGTGAAATTTCGGCCTCCGAAACGGAATTCTGCGAACCAGTGCCATATCGATCGTTTCGGATTGCGAGACGAAGGTTTTTGGACCCCGAAATGCTTCTTATCGCCGTAGGCAATAAGGGGGCGCCGGGCGTCTCTGAGTGCCAATTCCGAATTGTTTTCTTATAAGCAATTCGATAACCGAGTAGAAAGTTATGCCCGTTTGAGCGAAGAGGTCTCCGTATGCGATCGCATCAACGGCCCCGCGACCACGCTCCCGGAGAGGAATTTTGCGCCGGACCGGAAATCTCCGAATGCGACCTTTTACCGGCTGGGTCGAAGTGCCGATTCTGAATTGGGGCCTCGCGGGTGGTTCCCACCCCCGGGCGTGCAGATATCTGCATCCGATCGATGGGTACGGCTGTCGGTGTACACGCACGCTCCGGGGCAGAATTTCGGCCCCGAAACAGAATTCCACGAAACTAGCGCCTTATCGACCGTGTCAGAGTGCCGATCCGAATTGTGGTCACATTAGAGATTCTGATACCCGGGCGGAAATTTATGCACAAGTTTTGGCTGAAGGGGTGGGAATAAACTAGAGGGTGTGGACTATATCGGCGGAAGAGTTCGAGCACCCATATCAACGACCTCGGGAGGAGATCTCGCGAAGAGTTGAACACGACTTCCGATCTCCGTGACAGGCCGGCTCCGTGTGTGGGCTCCGTCAGCGATTCGCGTAATCGAGGGAGTCGCTACTATTAGAAACCATGAAATCGAGGAGATCGTCGGCTAGAATCACTATTTTTAGTTCGAGACGATGGTTTTTGGAACCCGAAACGACGTCTTATCGCCCTAGGCATATGGGGGCGTCGGGCGTCTCTGAGGCCGATTCCGAATTGTGGTCTTATAAGCAAATCCGATACACGAGTAGAAAGTTATGCCCGTTTGAGCGAAGAGGTGTCCGTATGCGATCGCATCGACGGCCCGCGACCACGCTCTCGGGAGAAATTTGCGCCGGACCGGAAATCTCCGAATGCGACCTTTTACCGACCGGGTCGAAGTGCCGATTCTGAATTGGGGCCTCGCGGGTGGTTTCGACCCTCGGGCATACAGATATCTACGTACGATCGAAGGGTACGGCTGTCGGTGTACACGCACGCTCCGGGGCGGAATTTCGGCCCCAAAACGGAATTCTGCGAAACCAGCGCCTTACCGGCCGTCTCGGAGTGCCGATTCCGAATTGTGGTCACATTAGCGATACCGATGCCCGGGCGGAAAGTTATGCACAGATCTTTGGCTAAAGGGGTGGGAATAAACTAGAGGGGGTGACTATATCGGTGATGTTCGAGCACCCATATAAACGACTCGGGAGGAGATCTCGTGAACAGTTGAACACGACTTCCGATCGCCGTGACAGGCGGCTACGTGTGTAGGCTCCGCCAGCGATTCGCGTAATCGAGGGAGTCGTACTATTAGAAAGCCTTGAAATCGGGGAGATCGTCGGCTAGAATCGCAATTTCGGATTGCGAAACGAAGATTTTTGGACCGCGAAATGGTGTCTTATCGCCCTAGGCTATAAGTGGTCGTCGGGCATCTCTAAGTGCCGATTCCGAATTGTGGTCTTATAAGTAATTCCGATAACCGAGTAGAAAGTTATGCCCGTTTGAGCGAAGAGGTGTCCTTGTTTTTGAGTCGAAAAACCTCGTCTCGCACTCCGAAATTGTGATTCTAGTCGACAATCTTCCCGATTTCAAGGTTTTCTAATAGTAGCGACTCCTCGATTACGAAATCGCTGGCGGAGCCCACAACGGAGCCGACCTGTCACGGAGATCAGAAGTCGTGTTCAACTTCGCGAGATCTCCTCCCGAGGTCGTTGTGTATGGGTGCTCGAACATCGCCGATATAGTCACCCCTATTTTATTCCCACCCCTTCAGCAAAAGAACTGTGCATAACTTTCCGCCCGGGCATCGGAATCGCTAATGTGACCACAATTCGGAATCGGCACTCCGAGACGATTGATATGGTGCAGGTTTCGTGGATTCTGTTCGGGGCCGAAATTCCGCCCCGGAGCATGCGTTATAGTACACCGATAGTCGTACCCTTCGATCGGACGTAGATATCTGTACGCTCGGGGGTCAGAACCACCGCGAGGCCTCAAATTTGGAATCGGAACTTCGACCGGTCGGTAAAAAGTTGCATTCGGAGATTCGGTCCGTCGCAAAATTCCATGTCGGGAGCGTGGTCGCGGGTCGTCGATGCGATCGCATACGGACACCTCTTCGCTCAAACGGGCATAACTTTCTACTCGGTTATCGTAATTACTTATAAGATAACAATTCGGAATCGGCACTTAGAGACGCCCGACGGCCACATATAGCCTAGGGCGATAAGACGTAGTTTCGGGTTCCAAAAACTTTCGGTTCACACTCCAAAATTGCGATTCTAGCCGATGATCTCCCTGATTTCAAGGATTTAATAGTAGCGACTGCCTCGATTACGCGAATCACTGGCGGAGCCTACACAAGGAGCCGACTATCACAACGATCAGAAGTCGTGTTCAACTCTTTGCGAGATCTCCTCCCGATGTCGTTGATATGGGTGCTCGAACATCGTCGATATAGTCACCCCCTCTAGTTTATTCCCACCCCTTCAGCCAAAGAACTGTGCATAACTTTCCGCCGGGCATCGGAATCTCTAATCTGACCACAATTCGGAATCGGCACTCCTAGACGGTCAATAAGGGTGTATTGGGCGTCTCTGAGTGCCGATTCCAATTGTGGTCTTATAAGCCATTTGATAACCGAGTAGAAAGTTATGCCCGTTTGAGCGAAGAGGTGTCTGTATGCGATCGCATCGACGGCCCGCGACACACGCTCCCGGGGGGAATTTTTTGCTGGACTGAAAATATCCGAATGCGACCTTTTACGACCGGGTCGAAGTTTCGATTCCGAATTGGGGCCTTGCGGGTGGTTCTGACCCCCGGCCTACGGATATCTGCGTCTGATCGAAGGGTACGATTGTCGGTGTACTATTAACGCACGCTTCGGGGCGAAATTTCGGCCCCGAAACGGAATTCCGCGAAACCAGCGCCCTATTGACCGTCTAGGAGTGCCGATTCCGAATTGTGGTCAGATTAGCAATTCCAATGCCGGGGCGGAAAGTTATGCACAGTTCTTTGGCTGAAGGGGTGGGAATAAACTAGAGGGGGTGACTATATCGGCGATGTTCGAGCACCATATCAACGACCTCGGGAGGAGATCTCGAGAAGAGTTGAACACGACTTCCGATCGCCGTGACAGGCCGGCTCTGTGTGTGGGCTCCGCCAGCGATTCGCGTAAGAGAGGGAGTCGCTACTATTGGAAAACCTTGAAATCGAGGAGATCGTCGGATAGAATCGCAATTCGGAGTGCGAGACGAAGGTTTTTGGACCCCGAAACGACGTCTTATCGCCCTAGGCAATAAGGGGGTGCCGGGCGTCTCTGAGTGCCGATTCCGAATTGTGTTCTTATAAGCAAATCTGATAACCGAGTAGAAAGTTATGCCCGTTTGAGCGAAGAGGTGTCCGTATGCGATCGCATCGACGGCCCGCGACCACGCTCCCGGAGAGAATTTTGCGCCGGACTGGAAATCTCCGATGCGACCTTTTACCGGCCGGGTCGAAGTGCCGATTCTGAATTGGGGCCTCGCGGGTGGTTTCGACCCCCGAGCATGCTGATATCTGCGTCTGATCGATGGGTACGGCTGTCAGTGTACACGCACGCTCCGTGGCGGAATTTTCGGCCCCTAAACGGAATCCCACCAAACCAGCGCCTTATCGACCGTCTCGGAGTGCCGATTTCGAATTGTGGTCACATTAGCGATTCCGATACCCGGGCGGGAAGTTTGCACAATTCTTTGGCTGATGGGGTGGGAATAAAACTAGGGGGGTGACTATATCGGCGAAGTTCGAGCACCCATATCAACGGCCTCGGGGGAGGAGATCTCGCGAAGAGTTGAACACGACTTCCGATCTCCGTGACAGGCCGGCTCCGTGTGTGGGCTCCGCCAGCGATTCACGTAATCGAGGGAGTCGCTACTATTAGAAAACCATGAAATCGAGGAGATTGTCGGTTGGAATCGCAATTTTTTAGTTCGAGATGAAGGTTTTTGGAACCCGAAACGACATCTTATCGCCATAGGCAATAGGGGCGTCGGGCGTCTCTGAGTGCCGATTCCGAAATGTGGTCTTATAAGCAATTCCGATAATCGACTAGAAGTTATGCCCGTTTGAGCGAAGAAGAGGTGTCCGTATGCGATCGCATCGACGGTCCGCGACCACGCTCCCGGGGAGGAATTTTGCGCCGGACCGGAAATATCCGAATGCGACCTTTTACCGACCGGGTCGAAGTTCCGATTCCGAATTGAGGCCTCGCGGGTGGTTCTACCCCCGGCCGTACAGATATCTGCGTTCGATCGAAGGGTACGATTGTCGGTGTACTATAACGCACGCTCCGGGTCGAAATTTCGGCTCCGAAACGGAATTCCGCGAAACCAGCGCCCTATTGACCGTCTAGGAGTGCCGATTCCGAGTTGTGGTCAGATTAGCGATTCCGATGCCCGTGCGGAAAGTTATGCACAGTTCTCTGGCTGAAGGGGTGGGAATAAACTAGAGGGGGTGACTATATCGGCGATGTTCGAGCACCCATATCAACGACCTCGGGAGGAGATCTCGGGAAGAGTTGAACACGACTTCCGATCGCCGTGACAGGCCGGCTCCGTGTGTGGGCTTCGCCAACGATTCTCGTAATCGAAGGAGTCGCTACTATTAGAAAACCGTAAAATCGAGGAGATCGTCGGATAGAATCGCAATTTCGGAGTGCGAGACGAAGGTTTTTTGACCCAAAATGATGTCTTAGCGCCCTGGGTAGTAAGGCGGCGTCGAGCGTCTCTGAGTGCCGATTCCGAATTGTGGTCTTATAAGCAATTCCGATAACCGAGAAGAAAGTTATACTCGTTTGAGCGAAGAGGTGTCGTATGCGATCGCATTGACGGCCCGTGACCACGCTCCTAGAGAGGAATTTTGCGTCGGACCGGAAATCTCCGAATGTGACCTTTTATCGACCAGGTCGAAGTGCCGATTCTGAATTGGGGCCTCGCGGGTGGTTCCAACCCCAGGGCGTGCAGATATCTGCGTCCGATCGATGGGTACGGCTGTCGGTGTACACGCACGCTCCGGGGCGAAATTTCGGCCCCGAAACGAAATTCCGCGAAACCAGCGCCTTATCGACCGTCTCGGAGTGCCGATTCCGAATTGTGGTCACATTAGCGATTCCGATAACCGGGCGGAAAGTTATGCACAATTCTTTAGCTGAAGGGGTCGGAATAAACTAGAGGGGGTGACTATAACGGCGATGTTCGAGCACCCATGCAACGACCTCGGGAGGAGATCTCGCGATGAGTTGAACATGACTTCCGATCGCCGTGATAGGACGGCTCCGATGAGCGCTCCGCCAGCGATTCGGGTAATCGAGGGAGTCGCTACTATTAGAAAGCCATGAAATCGGGGAGATCGTCGGCTAGAATCGCAATTTTCTTAAAGCGAAACGAAGGTTTTTATACCCCGAAATGACGTCTTATCACCCTAGGCTATAAGGGGCCATCATGCGTCTCTGAGTGCGGATTCCGAATTGTGGTCTTATAAGCAATTCCGATAACCGAGTAGAAAGTTATGCCCGTTTGAGCGTAGAGGTATCCGTATGCGATCGCATCGACGGCCCGCGACCATGCTCCCGGAGAGGAATTTTGCGCCGAACTAGAAATCTACGAATGCGACCTTTTACCAACCGGGTCGAAGTACCGATTCCGAATTGAGGCCTCGCGGGTGGTTTCGACCCCCGGGTGTACAGATATCTGCGTCCGATCGAAGTGTACGACTGTCGGTGTACTATAACGCACGCTCCGGGGCAGAATTTCGGCCCCGAAACGGAATTTCGCAAAACCAGCGCCTTATCGACTGTCTCGAAGTGCCGATTCCGAATTGTTGTCACATTAGCGATTCCGATGCCCGGGCGGAAGTTATGCACAGTTCTTTGGCTGAAGGGGGTGGAATAAACTAGAGGGGGTGACTATATCGGCGATGTTCGAGCACCCATATCAATGACCTCGGATGGAGATCACGCAAAGAGTTGAACATGACTTCTGATCTCCGTGACAGGTCGGCTCCGTGTGTGGGCTCCTCCAGCAATTTGCGTAATCGAGGGAGTCGCTACTATTAGAAAACCTTGAAAATCGGGGGGATCGTCGGCTAGAATCGCAATTTCGGAGTGCGAGACGAAGGTTTTTGGACCCCGAAGACGGCGTCGGGTGTCTCTGAGTGCTGATTCCGAATTGTGGTCTTATAAGCAATTCCGATAACCGAGCAGAATGTTATGCCCGTTTGAGCGAGGAGGTGTCCGTATGCGATCGCATCGACGGCCCGCGACCACGCTCCCGGGGAGGAATTTTGCGCCGGACCGGAAATCTCCGAATGTGACCTTTTACCGACCGGGTCGATGTTCCGATTCCGAATTGGGGCCTCGTGGGTGGTTCTGACCCCCGGCCATACAGATATCTACATCCGATCGAAGGGTACGATTGTCGTGTACTATAACGCACGCTCCGGGGCGAAATTTCGGCCCCGAAACGGAATTCCGCAAACCAGCGCCCGATTGACCGTCTTGGAGTGCCGATTCCGAATTGTGGTCAGATTAGCGATTCCGATGCCCGGGCGGAAAGTTATGCACAGTTCTTTGGCTAAAGGGGTGGGATAAACTAGAGGGGGTGACTATATCGGCGATGTTCGAGCACCCATATCAACGACTCGGGAGGAGATCTCGCGAGAGAGTTGAACACGATTTCCGATCGCCGTGACAGGCCGGATCCCTGTGTGGGCTCCACCAGCGATTCGCGTAATCGAGGGAGTCGCTACTATTAGAAAACCTTGAAATCGAGGAGATCGTCGGCCAGAATCACAATTTTGGAGTGCGAGACAAAGGTTTTTGGACCCCGAAACGACGTCTTATCGCCCTAGGAAATAAGGGGGCGCCGGGCGTCTCTGAGTGCCAATTCCGAATTGTTTTCTCATAAGCAATTCCGATAACCGAGTAGAAAGTTATGCCCGTTTGAGCGAAGAAGTGTCCGTATGCGATCGCATCGACGGCCCGCGACCACGCTCCCGTAGAGAAATTTTGTGTCGGTCCGGAAATCTCCGAATGCGACCTTTCTCGGCCGGGTCGAAGTGCCGATTCTGAATTGGGTCTTCGCGGGTGGTTCCCACCCCCGGGCGTGCAGATATCTGCGTCCGATCGATGGGTACGGCTGTCGGTGTACACGTACGCTCCGGGGTGGAATTTCGGCCCCAAAACGGAATTCCACGAAACCAGCGCTTTATCGACCGTCTCAGAGTGCCGATTCCGAATTGTGGTCACATTAGAGATTCCGATACCCGGGCAGAAAGTTATGCACAATTTTTGGCTGAAGGGGTGGGAATAAACTAGAGGGGGTGACTATATCGGCGAAGTTCGAGCACCCATATCAACGACCTCGGGAGGAGATCTCGCGAAGTGTGTGAACATGACTTCCGATTTCCATGACAGGCCGGCTCCGTGTGTGGGCTCCGTCAGCGATTCACGTAATCGAGGGAGTCGCTACTATTAGAAAACCATGAAATCGAGGAGATTGTCGGCTAGAATCGCAATTTTTTAGTTCGAGACGAGGGTTTTCTGAACCCGAAATGACATCTTATCGCCCTAGGAAGTAAGGGGGCGTTGGGCGTCTATGAGTGCCGATTTCGAATTGTGGTCTTATAAGCAAATCCGATCCCGAGTAGAAAGTTATGCCGTTTCAGCGAAGAGGTGTCCGTATGCGATCGCATCGACGGCAGGCGACCACGCTCCGGGAGAGGAATTTTGCGCCGGACCGGAATTCTCCGAATGCAACCTTTTACCGACCGCGTCGAAGTGCCGATCTGAATTGGGGCCTCGCGGGTGGTTTCGACCCCGGGCGTACATATATCTACGTCCGATCCGGGGTGGAATTTTGGCCCCGAAACAGAATTCCGCGAAACCAGCGCCTTATCGGCCGTCTCGGAGTGCGATTCCGAATTGTGGACACATTAGCGATTCCGATGCCCGGGCGGAAAGTTGCACAGTTCTTTGGCTGAAGGGGTGGGAAAAACTAGAGGCGGTGACTATATCGGCGATGTTCGAGCACACCATATCAACGACCTCGGGAGGAGATCTCGTGAAGAGTGAACACGACTTCCGATCGCCGTGACAGGCCGGCTCCGTGTAAAGGCTCCGCCAGCGATTCGGTAATTGAGGGAGTCACTACTATTAGAAAGCCTTGAAATCGGGGAGATCGACGGCTAGAATCGCAATTTCGGAGTGCGAAACGAAGGTTTTTGGACCGCGAAATGGCGTCTTATCGCCCTAGGCTATAAGTGGTTGTCGGGCGTCTCTAAGTGCCGATTCCGAATTGTGGTCTTATAAGTAATTCGATAACCGAGTAGAAAGTTATGCCCGTTGAGCGAAGAGGTGTGTCGTATGCGATCGCATCGACGGCCCGCGACCATGCTCCGAGAGAGGAATTTACGCCGGACCGGAAATCTCCGAATGCGACCTTTTACCGACCGGGTCGAAGTTCCGATTCCTAATTGAGGCCTCGCGGGTGGTTCCGACCCCCGGGAAGACATATATCTACGTTCGATCGAAGGGTACGACTGTCGTCGGTGTACTATAACGCACACTCCGGGTGAAATTTCGGCCCGAACGGAATTCCGAAAACCATCGCCATATCGATCGTCTCGGATTGCCGATTCCGAATTGTGGTCAGATTAGCGATTCTGATGCCGGGCGAAAAAGTTATGCACAATTCTTTGGGTGAAGGGGTGGGAATAAACTAGAGGGGGGTGACTATAACGGCGATGTTTGAGCACCATATCAACGACCTCGGGAGAAGATCTCGCGAGGAGTTGAACACGACTTCCGATCGCCGTGACAGGACGGCTGCGAGTGGGGGCTCCGCCAGCGATTCGCGTAATCGAGGGAGTCGCTACTATTAGAAAGCCTTGAAATCGGGGAGATCGTCGGCTAGAATCGCAATTTCGTAAAGCGAAACGAGGTTTTTATACCCCGAAATGACGTCTTATCGCCCTAGGCTATAAGGGGCCATCATGCGTCTCTGAGTGCGGATTCCGAATTGTGGTCTTATAAGCATTCTGATAACTGAGTAGAAAGTTATGCCCGTTTGAGCGAAGAGGTGTCCGTTCCCAGCGCGATCGCAGCGACGGCCCGCGACACGCTCCGGAGAGGATTTTATGCCGGACTGGAAATCTCCGAATGCAACCTTTTACCGACCGGGTCGAAGTGCCGATTCCGAATTGAGGCCACGCGGGTGGTTTCAACCCCCGGGTGTACAGATATCTGTCTGTCCGATCGAAGGGTAGACTCTCGGTGTACTATAACGCACGCTCCGAGGCGGAATTTCGGCCCGAAACGGAATTCCGCGAAACCAAGCCTTATCGACCATCTCGGATTGCCGATTCCAAATTGTGGTCACATTAGCGATTCCGATGCCCCGGTGGAAAGTTATGCACAGTTCTTTGGCTGAAGGGGTGGTAATAAACTAGAGGGGGTGACTATATCGGCGATGTTCGAGCACCCATATCAACGACTCGGGAGGAGATCTGGCGAAGAGTTGAACATGACTTCTGATCTCCGTGACAGGTCGGCTCCGTGTGTGGGCTCCGCCAGCATTTGCGTAATCGAGGGAGTCGCTACTATTAGAAAACCTTGAAATCGGGGGGATCGTCGGCTAGAATCGCAATTTCGGAGTGCGAGACGAAGGTTTTTGGACCCCGAAACGACATCTTATCGCCCTAGGCAATAAGAGGGCATCGGGTGTCTCAAGTGCCGATTCTGAATTGTGGTCTTATAAGCAATTCCGATAACCGAGCAGAATGTTATGCTCGTTTGAGCGAGAGGGTCCGTATGCGATCGCATCGACGGCCCGCGACCACGCTCCCGGGGAGGAATTTTGCGCCAGACCGGAAATCTCCGAATGTGACCTTTTACCGTCCGGGTCAAAGTTTCGATTCCGAATTGGGGCCTCGCGGGTGGTTCTGACCCGCGGCCATACAGATATCTTCGTCCGATCGAAGGGTACGACTGTCGGTGTACTATAACGCATGCTCCGGGGTGAAATTTCGGCCCCGAAACGGAATTCCGCGAAACTAGCGCCCTATTGACCGTCTAGGAGTGTCGATTCCGAATTGTGGACAGATTAGCGATTCCGATGCCGGGCGGAAAGTTATGCACAATTCGTTGGCTGAAGGGGTGGGAATAAACTAGAGGGGGTGACTATCGCGATGTTCGAGCACCCATATCAACAACCCGGGAGGAGATCTCTCGAAGAGTGAACACGACTTCGATCGCCGTGACTGGCCGGCTCCGTGTGTGGGCTCCGTCAGCGATTCGCGTAATCGAGGGGGTCGCTACTATTAGAAAACCTTGAAATCGGGGAGATCGTCAGCTAGAATCGCAATTTCGGAGTGCGAGACGAAGATATTTGGACCCCGAAATGACGTCTTATCACCCTAGGCAATAAGGGGGTGTCGGGCGTCTCTGAGTGTCGATTCCGACTTATGGTCTATAAGCAATTCTGATAACCGAGTAGAAATTATGCCCGTTTGAGCGAAGAGGTGTCCGTATGCGATCGCAGTTGTCCGTATTCGATCGCATCGACGGCCCGTGACCACGCTCCCGAAGAGAATTATGCGCTGATCGGAATCTCCGAATGCGACTTTTTACCGACCGTGTCAAAATGCCGATTCCGAATTGGGGCCTCGCGGGCGGTTCTGACCCCCGGGCGATCAGATATCCGCGTCCGATCGAAGGGTACAGCTGTCGGTGTACTATAACACACGCTCCGGGGTGGAATTTCAGCACCGAAACTACATTCCTCGAAACCAGCGCCCTGTCGACCGTCTCGGAGTGCCGATTCCGAATTGTAGTCACATAAGCGATTCTGATGCTTGGGCGGAAAGTTATGCCCAGTTCTTTGGGTGAAGGGGTGGGAGGAAACTAGAGGGGGTGACTATATCGGCGATGTTCGAGCACCCATATCAACGACCTGGGGAGGAGATCTCGCGACAAGTGGAACATGACTTCCGATCTCCGTGACAGGCCAGCTCTGTGTGTGGGCTCTGCTAGCGATTCACTTATCGAAGGAGTCGCTACCGTTAGAAAGCTTTGGAATCGGGGAGATCGTCGACTAGAATCGCAATTTCAATGTGCA
This sequence comes from Colocasia esculenta, assembly GCA_014218235.1. Classification (NCBI taxonomy): domain Eukaryota; kingdom Viridiplantae; phylum Streptophyta; class Magnoliopsida; order Alismatales; family Araceae; genus Colocasia; species Colocasia esculenta. The sequence continues at coordinate 25,616 of JACBKR010000388.1, forward strand.
AAATGATGGTTTTTGGACCCAGAAACGAGTCTTATCGCCTTAAGCAATAAGGTGCATCGGGCATCTGTGAGTGATGATTCCGAATTGTTGTCTTATAAGCGATTCCGATAAACGAGAGGAAAGCTATGCCCGTTTGAGAGAAGAGGGGTCCGTATGCGATCGCATCGACCGCCGCGACCACGCTCCAGGAGAGGAATTTTGTGTCGGACTGGAATTCTCCGAATGGGACCTTTTACCGACCTAGTCGAAGTGCCGATTCAGAATTAGGCCTCACGGGCCGTTCCGACCCTCGGGCGAACAGATATCTGCTTCCAATCGAAGCGTACGGCTGTCGGTGTACTATAACACACGCTCTGGGGCGAAATTTTGGCCCGGAACAGAATTCCGACGGAAACCGGCGCCCTGTGACTGTCTCGGAGTGCCGATTCCGAATTGTGGTCACATAAGCGATTCCGATGCCTGGGCGGAATATTATGCCCAGTTCTTTGGCTGAAGGGGTGGGAATAAACTAGAGGGGCTGACTATATCTGTGATTTTCGAGCACCCATATCAACGACCTAGGGAGGAGATCTCACGACGAGTTGAACACAACTTCCAATCGCCGTGCCAGGCCGGCTCCGTGTTTGGGCTCTGCCAGCAATTCAAATAATCGCGGGGGAGTCGCTACTGTCAAAAAAACCTTAGAATCATGGAGATCGTCGGCTAGAATCGAAATTTGAGTGCGAAATGATAGTTTTTGGACCCTGAAATGACGTCTTATCACCTTAGGAATAATTGGGCATCGGGAGTCTCTGAGTGCCGATTCTGATTGTGGTGTTATAAGCGTTCGATAACGAGAGGAAGGTTATGCCCGTTTGATCGAAGAGGTGTCCGTATACGATCACATCGACGGCCTGCGACCACGCTCCCGACGAGGAATTTGCGCTGGACCAGAAATCTCCGAATGTGACCTTTTACCGACCGGATAGAAGTGCCTATTCCAAATTGGGGCCTCGCGGGCGGTTCCGACCCCGGGCGAACAGATATCTGCGTCCGATCGAAGGGTACGACTGTCAGTGTACTATAACAAACGCTCCGGGGTGGAATTTCGGCCTCGGAACGGAATTCCGCAAAACCAGCACACTGTTGACCATGTTGGAGTGCTGATTCGAATGTGGTCACATAAGCGATTCCGATGCTCGGGCAGAAAGTTATGCCCAGTTCTTTGGCTGAAGGAGTGGGAATAAACTAGAGGGGGCAACTATATCGACGATGTTCGACCCCCCATATCAACGACCTGGGGAGGAGATCTCGCGAAGAGTTGAACAGGACTTCCGATCGCCGTGACAGGCCGGCTCCGCGTGTGGGCTCTGCGAACGATTCGCGTAATCGAGGGAGTCGCTACTGCCAAAAAAACCTTGGAATCTAGGAGATCGTCGGCTAGAATCGCAATTTCGGAGGGAGAAATGATGATTTTTCACCCCGAAACAAGTCTTAGCGCCTTAGGCAAAGGGGGCGTCGGGCGACTCTGAGTGCCGATTCCGAATTGTGGTCTTATAAGAGATTCCGATACCGAGCGGAAAGTTATGCCGTTTAAGCGAAGAGGTGTCCGTATGTGATCGCATCGACGGCCCGCGACCACGCTCCCCTGAGGGAATTTTGCGCCAGAATGGAAATCTCCGAATGTGACTTTTTACTGACGGGGTCGAAGGGCCGACTCCGAATTGGGGCCTCGCGGGCGGTTTTAACCCCGGCCAAATAGATATCCGCGTCCGATCGAGGGGTACGGCTGTCGGTGTACATAACCCATACACCAGGGCAGAATTCGGCCCCGCAACGGAGTTCCGCAAAACCCGCGCCTTGTCGACTGTCTCGGAGTGCCGATTCCGAATAGTGATCACATAAGCGATTCCGATACCCGGGGGGAAAGTTATGCCAAGTTCTTAGCTGAAGGGGTGGGAATAAACTAGAGGGGGTGACTATATCGGCGATGTTCGACCACCCACATCAACGACCTGGGGAGGAGATCTCTCGAGAGTTGAACATGACTCCGATCGCCGTGATAGGCCGACGTCATGTGTGGGCTCCGCCAGCGATTCGCGTAATCGAGGGAGTCGCTACTCCCAAAAAACCTTGCATCGGGGAGAATGTCGGTTAGAATCGCAATTTCGGAGTGCGAAACAAAGGTTTTTGGACCCCAAAACGATGTCTTATCACCTTAGGCATCAAGGGGGCGTCAGGCGTCTCTGAGTGCCGATTCCGATTATGGTGTTATAAGTGATTCCGATAACTGAGAGGAATGTTATGCCCATTTAAGCAAAGAGTGTCCGTATGCGATCGCATCGACGGCCCGCGACCACGCTCCCGGAGAGGAATTTTGCGCCAGAATGGAAATCTCCGAATGTGACTTTTTACTGACGGGGTCGAAGGGCCGACTCCGAATTGGGGCCTCGCGGGCGGTTTTAACCCCGGCCAAATAGATATCCGCGTCCGATCGAGGGGTACGGCTGTCGGTGTACTATAACACATACACCAGGGCAGAATTTCGGCCCCGCAACGGAGTTCCGCAAAACCCGCGCCTTGTCGACTGTCTCGGAGTGCCGATTCCGAATAGTGATCACATAAGCGATTCGATACCGGGGGGAAAGTTATGCCAAGTTCTTAGCTGAAGGGGTGGGAATAAACTAGAGGGGGTGACTATATCGGCGATGGTCGACCACCCACATCAACGACCTGGGGAGGAGATCTCTCGAAGAGTTGAACATGACTTCCGATCGCCGTGATAGGCCGACGTCATGTGTGGGCTCCGCCAGCGATTCGCGTAATCGAGGGAGTCGCTACTCCCAAAAAACCTTGCAATCGGGGAGAATGTCGGTTAGAATCGCAATTTCGGAGTGCGAAACAAGGTTTTGGACCCCACAAAGAGTTGTCTTATCACCGTAGGCACTCAAGGGGGCGTCAGTCGTCTGAGTGCCGATTCCGAATTATGGGGTTATAAGTGATTCCGATAACTGAGAGGAATGTTATGCCCATTTAAGCAAAGAGGTGTCCGTATGCGATCGCATCGACGGCCCGCGACCACGCTCCGGAGAGGAATTTTGCGCAAGACTGAAAATCTCCGAATGCGACCTTTTATCGACCAGGTCGAAGTGCCGATTCCAAATTGGGGCCTCACGGGCGGTTTCCGAGCCCCGAGCGAACAGATATCCGCGTCCGATCGAAGGTTACGACTGTCGATGTACTAAACACATGCACCAGGGCGGAATTTCGTCCACGAAACAGGTGCACTGTCGACTGTCTCGGAGTGGCGATCCGAATTGTGGTCACATAAGCGATTCAGATGCCCGGGCGGAAATTTAGGCCCAGTTCTTTGGCTGAAGGGGTGGTAAAACTAGAGGGGCTAACTATATCGGCGATGTTCGAGCACCCATATCAACGACCTAGGGAGGAGATCTCGCGACGAGTTGAACACAACTTCCGATCGTCGTGCCAGGCCGGCTCCGTGTGTGGGCTCTGCCAGTGATTCGAATAATCGAGGGAGTCGTTACTGGTAGAAAACCTTGGAATCAGGGAGATCGTCGGCTAGAATCGTAATTTTGGAGTGCGAAATGATGGTTTTTGGACCCCGAAACGACGTCTTAAAGCGATTCCGATAACTGAGAGGAAGGTATGCCCGTTGAGCGTAGAGGTGTCCATATACGATCACATAGACGGCCCGCGACCACGCTCCCGGTGAGGAATTTTACGACGGACCAGAAATCTCCGAATGCGACCTTTACCAACCGGTTTGAAGTGTCGATTCTGAATTGGGGCCTCGCGGGCGGTTCCGACCCCAGGCGAATAGATATCCACGTCCGATCGAAGGGTACGGCTATCGGTGGGGTGGATTTCAGCCTCGAAACGGAATTCCGCAAAACTAGCGCCCTGCGAGCATCTCGGAGTGCCGATTCCGAATTGTGGTCACATAAGCGATTCCGATGCCCGGGCGGAATGTTATGCCCAGTTCTTTGCTGAAGGGGTGGGAATAACTAGAGTGGGTGACTATATCGGCGATGTTTGAGCACCCATATCAACCACCTGGGGAGGAGATCTCACGAAGAGTTGAACAGGAGTTCCGATCGCCGTGACAGGTCGGCTCCGCGTGTGGGATCTGCCAGCGATTCGCGTAATCGAGGGAGTCGCTACTGCCAAAAAAACCTTGGAATCGGGAGATCGTCGGCTAGAATCGCAATTTCGGAGTGTGCGAAATGATGGTTTTTCACCCTAAAACGACGTCTTATCGCCTTGGGCAAAGGGGGCGTCGGGCGACATAGAGTGCCGATTCCGAATTGTGGTCTTATAAGTGATTCCGATAACTGAGTGGAAAGTATGTCCGTTTGAGCGAAGAGGTGTCCGTATGAGATCACATCGACGGCCCGCGACCACGCTCTGGAGCGAAATTTTGCGCCGGACGCGGAAATCTCCGAATGCGACCTTTTACCGACCGGATAGAAGTGCCTATTCTAAATTGGGGCCTCGCGGGCGGTTCCGACCCCGGGCGAACAGATATCCGCGTCCGATCGAAAAGTACGACTGTCAGTGTACTATAACACACGCTCCGGGACGGAATTTCGGCCCCGGAACGGAATTCCGCAAAACCAGCACACTGTCGACCATGTCGTAGTGCCGATTCCGAATTGTGGTCACATAAGCGATTCCGATGCTCGGGCAGAAAGTTATGCCCAGTTCATTGGATGAAGGCGTGTGAATAAACTAGAGGGGACAACTATATCAACGACCTGGGGAGGAGATCTCGCGAAGAGTTGAACAGGGCTTCTGATCGCCGTGATAGGCCGGCTCCATGTGTGGGCTACGCCAGCGATTCGCGTAATCGAGGGAGTCGCTACTGCCAGAAAACCTTGGAATTAGGGAGGTCGTCGGCTAGAATCGCAATTTCGGAGTGCAAAACGAAGGTTTTTTGACCCCGAAATGACGTCTTATCGCCTTAGGCAATAAGGGGGCTTCGGGCGTCTCTGAGTGCCAATTCCAAATTGGTGGTCTTATAAGTGATTCTGGTACTGAACGAAAAGTTATTCCCGTTTGAGCGAAGTGGTGTCCGTATGCGATCGCATCGATGGCCCGTGACCACGCTCCCGGAGAGGAATTTTGCGCCGGATCGGAAATCTCCGAATGCGACCTTTTACTGACCGGGTCGAAGTGCCTATTCCAAATTGGGGACTCACGGGCGGTTCCGACTCACGGGCGAATAGATATCCGCGTCCGATCGAAGGGTATGACTGTCGGTGTACTATAAGACATGCTTCAGGGCGGAATTTCGGCCCCGAAACGAAATTTCGTGAACCAGCATCCTGTCGACCGTCTCGGAGTGCCGATTCCGAATTGTGGTCACATAAGCGATTCCGAAGCAAGGGCGGAAAGTTTGCCCAATACTTTGGCTGAAGGGGTGCGAATAAACTAGAGGGACTGACTATATCGGCGATGTTCGAGCATCCATATCAACGACCTGGGAAGGAGATCTCGCGATGAGTTGAACACGACTTTCGATCGCCGTGACAGGTCGGCTCCGTGTGTGGGCTCCTCCAGCGATTCGCGTAATCGAGGGAGTCGCTACTTCCAGAACCTTAGAATCACGGAGATCGTCGTCTAGAATCATAATTTCGGAGTGCGAAACGATGGTTTTTTGACCCCGAAATGTCGTCTTATCGCCTTCGGCAATAAGGGTGCATCGGGCGTCTCTAAGTGATGATTCTGCATTGTGGTCTTATAAGTAATTTCGATAACCGAACGGAAGTTATGCCCGTTTGAGCGAAGAGGTGTCCGTATGCGATCGCATCGACCGCCCGCGACCATGCTCCCAGAGAGGAATTTTGCGCCGGACCGACCGGGTCGAAGTGCCGATTCCGAATTGGGGCCTCGCAGGCTATTCCGACCCATGGGCGAACAGATATTTGCGTCCGATCGAAGAGTACGGCGTCGGTGTACTATAACACACGCTCTGGTGCAGAATTTCGGCCCCGAAACGGAATTATGTGAAACCATCACCCTGTCGACATCGGAGTGCCAATTCCGAATTGGTGTCACATAAGCGATTTCGATGCCCGGCTGAAAGTTATGCCTAATTCTTTGGCTGAAGGGGTGGGAATAAACTAGAGGGGGGGGTGACTATATCGGCGATGTTCGAGCACCCATATCAACGACCTGGGGAGGAGATCTCGCAAGAGTTGAACACGACTTCTGATCGCCGTGACAGGCCGGCTCCGTGTGTGGGCTCTGCCAGTGATTTGCGTAATCGAGGGAGTCGCTACTCCTAAAACCTTAGAATCGAGGAGTCGTCGCTAGAATAGCAATTTCAGAGTGCGAAACAATGGTTTTTATACCCCAAAACGACATCTTATCGCCTTAGGCAAAAGGGGGCATCGGGTGTCTCTGAGTGCCGTTCCGATTGTGGTCTTATAAGCGATTCCGATAACCGAGAGGAAAGTTATGCCCGTTTGGAGCGAAGAGGTGTCCGTATGCGATCGCATTGATGGCCGCGACCACGCTCCCGGAGAGGAATTATACGCCGGACATGAAATCTCCGAATGAGACCTTCTACCGACCGGGTCGAAGTGCCGATTCCGAGTTGGGGCCTCGCGGGTGGTTCCGACCCTCGGGCGAACAAATATCTGCGTTCGATCGAAGGGTACGACTGTCAGTGTACTATAACACACGCTCCGGGGCGGAATTTCGGCCCCGGAACGGATTCGCGAAACCAATGGCCTATCGACTGTCTCGGAGTGCCGATTCCGAATTGGGGTCACATAAGCGATTCCGATGCCCGGGAGGAAAGTTATGCTCAGTTCTTAGGTGAAGGGCTGGGAATAAACTAGAGGGGCTGACTATATCGGCGATGTTCGAGCACCCATATCAATGACCTGAGGAGGAGATCTCACGATGAGTTGAACACGACTTCCAATCGCTGTGACAGGCCGGCTCTGTGTGTGGGGCTCCGCCAGCGATTCGCATAATCGAGGGAGTCGTACTGCCAGAAAAACCTTGGAATCAGGAAATCGTCGACTAGAATCGTAATTTCGGAGTGCGAAACGAAGGTTTTTGGACCCCAAAACGAAGTCTTGTCGCCTTAGGCCATAAGGTGGCGTTGGGTCTCTGAGTGCCGATTCCGAATTGGGGTCTTATAAGCGATTCCTATAACAAGAGGAAAGTTATGCCCGTTTGAGCGAAGAGAGTGTCTGAATGTGATCGCATCGACGGCCCGCGACCACGCTCCCAGAGAAGAATTTTACGCCAAACCGAAAATCTCCGAATGTGACCTTTTACCGACGGGTCGAAGTGCCTATTCCAATTGGGGCCTCGCGGGCGGTTCCGACCCCCGAGCGAACAGATATCCACGTTCGATCGAAGGGTACGACCGGTGTACTAGAACACACGCTCCGGGGCTGAATTTCGGCCCCGGAACGGAATTCTGCGAAACCAGCATCCTGTCGACCGTCCGGAGTGCCGATTCTGAATGTGATCACATAAGCGATTCCGATTCCCGGCGGAAAGTGATGCCAGTTCTTTGGCTGAAGGGGTGTGAATAAACTAGAGGGGCTGACTATACGGCGATGTTCGAGCACTATATTGCCTAAGGCGATAAGACGTCGTATCGGGGTCCAAAAACCTTCGTTTCGCACTCTGAAATTGCGATTATAGCCGACGATCTCCCCGATTCCAAGGTTTTCTGACAGTAGTGACTCCTCGATTACGCAATCGCTAGCAGAACCCACACACGGAGCCGACCTGTAACGGCGATCGGAAGTCATGTTCGACTCATCGCGAGATCTCCTCCCCAGGTCGTTCATATGGGTGCTCGAACATCGCCAATATAGTCACCCACTCTAGTTTATTCTCACCCCTTCAGCAAAAGAACTGGGCATAACTTTCCGCCCGGGCATCGGAATCGCCTATGTGACCACAATTCGGAATCGGCACTTCGAGACGATCGACAGGGCGCTGGTTTTGCGAAATTCCGTTACAGGGCCGAAATTCCACCCCGGAGTCTGTGTTATAGTACACCGAAGCCGTACCCTTCGATCGGACGCGGATATCTATTCGCCCGGGGGTCAGAACCGCCCGCGAGGCCCCAATTCGAAATCGGCACTTCGACCGGTCTGTAAAGGTCGCATTCGGAGATTTTCGGTCTGGCGTAAAATTCTCTCCGGGAGCGTGGTCGCGGGCCGTCGATGCGATCGCATACGGACACCTCTTCGCTCCAAAGGGCATAACTTTCTGCTCTGTTATCGGAATCGCTTATCAGACCATAATTCGGATTCGCACTTAGAGACACCCGACGCCCCCTTAATGCCTAAGGTGACAAGACATCGTTTCGGGGTCGAAGAACCTTCGTTTCGCACTCCGAAATTACGATTCTAGCCGACGATCTCCCTTATTCTAGGTTTTCTGGCAGTAGCGACTCCCTCGATTACGCAAATCGCTGGCAGAGTCCCACACGGAGCCGGCCTGTCACGGCGATCGGAAGTCGTGTTCAACTCATCGAGAGATCTCCTCCCTAGTCGTTGATATGGGTCTCGAACATCGCCGATATAGACACCCCCTCTAGTTTATTCCCACCCCTTCAGCCAAAGAACTGGGCATAACTTTCCACCCGGGCATCGGAATCGCTTATGTGACCACAATTCGGAATCGGCACTTCGAGACGGTCGACAGTGTGTTGGTTTCGCGGAATTCCGTTTTGGGGCCAAAAATCCGACTCGGAGCGTGTGTTATAGTACACCGACAGCCGTACCCTCGATCGAACGCGGACATCTGATCGCCCGTGGGTCGGAACCGCCCGCGAGGCCCCAATTCGGAATCGGAAATTCGACCGGTCAGTAAAAGGTCGCATTTTGAGATTTCCAGTCTGGCGCAAATTCCTCTTCGGGAGCGTGGTCGCGGGCCGTCGATGCGATCGCATACGGACACCTCTTCACTCAAACGGCATAACTTTCTACTCGGTTATCAGAATCGCGTATAAGACCACAATTCGGAATTGCCACTCAGAGACGCCCGACGCACCCTCATTGCCTAGGGTGATGAAATGTCATTTCGGGGTAGAAAAAACTTCATTTCGCACCCCGAAATTGCGATCTAGCCGACGATCTCCCCGATTCCATGATTTCTGATAGTAGCGACTCCCTCAATTACGCGAATCGCTGGCAGAGCTCACACACGGAGCCGGCCTGTCACGTCGTTCGGAAGTTGTGTTCAAATCGTCGCGAGATCTCCTCCTAGGTCGTTGATATGGGTGCTCGAACATCGCCGATATAGTCACCCCCTCTAGTTTATTCCCACCCCTTCAGCCAAAGAACTAGGCATAACTTCCGCCTGGGCATCGGAATCGCTTATGTGACCACAATTCGGAATCGGCACTCTAAGACGGTCGACAGGGCGCTGGTTTTGCGGATTCCATTCTGGGGCCGAAATTCCACCCCGAAGCGTGTGTTATAGTACACCTATAGCCGTACCCTTCGACGGACGCGGATATCTGTTCGCCCGGGGGTCAGAACCGCCCGCGAGGCCCCAATTCGGAATCGGCACTTCGACCCGGTCTGTAAAAGGTCGCATTTGGAGATTTCCGGTCCGACGTAAAATTCCTCTCCGGGAGCGTGGTCGCGGGCCGTCAGATACGATCGCATACGGACACCTCTTCGCTCAAACGGGCATAACTTTCCGCTCTGCTATCGGAATCGCTTATAAGACCATAATTCGGATTCGGCACTTAGAGACGTCCGACGCCCCCTTAATGCCTAAGGCGACAAGACGTCATTTCGAGGTCGAAGAACCTTCGTTTCACACTCCGAAATTGCGATTCTAGCCGACAATCTCCCCGATTCTAAGGATTTCTGGCAGTAGCGACTCCCTCAATTACCCGAATCGCTGGCAGAGCCCACACACGGAGCCGATCTGTCACGAAGATCGGAAGTCATGTTCAACTCGTCGCGAGATCTCCTCCCCAGGTCATTGATATGAGTGCTTAAACATCGTCGATATAGTCACCCCCTCTAGTTTATTCCCACCCCTTCAGCCAAAGCACTGGGCATAACTTTTCGCCTGGGCATCAGAATCGCTTACGTGACAACAATTCGGAATCGACACTCCGAGACGGTCGACAGAGCGCTGGTTTCGCAGAATTTCATGTGGAGCCAAAATTTCGCTCTGGAGCGTGTGTTATAGTACACCTATAGTTGTACCCTTCGATCGGACGTGGATATCTGTTCGCCCGGGGGTAAATGGTCGCATTCGGAGATTTCCGGTCCGGCACAAAATTCCTCTCCAGGAGCGTGGTCGCGGGCCGTCGATGCGATCGCATACGGACACATCTTCGCTCAAACGGGCATAACTTTCCGCTCGGTTATAGGAATCGCTTAAAAGACCACAATTCGGAATCGGCACTCAGAGACGCCCGACGCCCCCTTATTTCCTAATAAGACGTCATTTTGGGGTCGAAAAATCTTCATTTCGCACTCCGAAATTGCAATTCTAGCCGACGATCTCCACAATCCCCAGTTTTTTGACAGTCACGACTCCCTCGATTACGCGAATCGCTGGCAGAGCTCACACACGGTGCCGGCCTATCACGGCGATCGGTAGTCGTGTTCAACTCGTCGCGAGATCTCCTCCAGGTCATAATATGGGTGCTCGAACATCGCCGATATAGTCACCCCCTCTAGCTTATTCCCACCCCTTCAGCCAAAAAACGGGCATAACTTTTCGCCCGGGCATCGGAATCGCTTATGCGACCACAATTCGGAATCGGCACTCCGAGATGGTCGACAGGGCGGTAGTTCTGCGGAATTCCATTTCCAAGGCCGAAATTCCAACCCGGAGCGTGTGTTATAGTACACCGATAGTCGTACCCTACGATCGAATGTGGACATCTGTTCACCCAGGGGTCGGAACTGCCCGCGAGGCCCCAATTCGGAATCAGCAATTCGACCCGGTCGGTAAAAGATCGCATTCGGAGATTATGGTCCGGCGCAAAATTCCTCTCCGGGAGCGTGGTCGCGGGCCGTCGATGCGATCGCATACGGACACTCTTCGCTCAAATGGGCATAACTTTCCGCTCTGTTATCAGAATTGCTTATAAGACCACAATTCGAAATCGGCACTCAGAGACGCCCGACGCCCTTTTATTGCCGAAGGCAATAAGATATCATTTTGGGGTCCAAAAAACCATCATTTCGCACTCCGAAATTGCGATTCTAGCCGACAATCTCCCCGATTCCATGGTTTTCTGGCAGTAGCGACTCCCTCGATTACGCGAATCGCTGGCGAAGTCCACACACGGAGCCGACCTGTCTCGACGATCGGAAGTCATGTTCAACTCTTCGTGAGATCTCCTCCGTAGATCGTTGATATGGGTGCTCGAACATCGTCGATATAGTCCCACCCCCTCTAGTTTATTCCCACCCCTTCAGCCAAAGAACTGGGCATAACTTTCCGCCCGGGCATCGGAATCGCTTATGTGACCACAATTCGGAATCGACACTCCGAGACGGTCGACAAGGCGGTAGTTTCGCAGAATTTCGTTCTGGGGCCGAAATTCCGCCCCGAAGCGTGTGTTATAGTACACCGACAGCCGTACTCTTCGATCGTACGCGGATATCTGTTCGCCTTGATTGTATATAACAAATATTTGTCCCTATTCTTCATCCTTTATAATTTTACTTATATCAATTTTTCTTTCTTTGAATTTTTTAGCAACCTTATTTGATGTAGGCATATACGCCATTACGGTTGTTTCCTGCGGCCCAAATGTGCTACCGCAAAGATTTGGGTCGTACGGAATCGTCAAATAGAATCGCAATTTCGGAGTGCGAAATGAAAGTTTTTCGACTCAGAAATGACGTCTTATTGCCGGAGCAGTAAAATGCTGAAATTTCGCTGCAGAGCGTGTGTACTAGTACATTAATTATCGTACCCCTTGGGTAGGACGCGGATAATTATTTGCCCGTCGATCGGAACCGCCCGCGACCCCCCATTTTGAAATAGACACTTCAACTCGGTCGGCACAAGGTCGCATTCGCAGATTTCCAGTTCAGCGCCAAATTCCGCTTTGAGAGCGTCGTCACTGGCTACTGATGCGATCGCGTACAGACACCCCTTCGCTCAAACGGGCATAACCTTCCGCTCGGTTATTGGAATCGCTTATAAGACCCCAATTTGGAATTGGAACTCAAAGGTGCACGTCGCTCCCTTATTGGATCAAGCGATAAGACATCGTTTCGGAGCCGAAAAAACCTTCATTTTGCACTCCAAAATTGTGATTCCAATCGATGATCTCTTTGTTTCCAAGGTTTTCTGGTAGTAGTGTCTCCCTCGATTACGCGAATCACTAGTGGGACAACCACACGGAGTCGGCCTATCACGGCCATCAGAAGTTGTGTTCAACTCGACCGAGAACTCCTCCCCAGGTCGTAGATATGGGTGCACAAACATCGCCGATATAGTCACCTCTTTTCGTTTATTCCCACCCCTTCAGCGAAAGAACTGGGCATAACTTTCCGCCCAGGTATCGAAATCGCTTATGTGACCATAATTTGGAATCAACACTCCGAGACGGTCGACAGGGCACGGGTTTTGCGAAATTCCATTCTGGGGCCGAAATTCCGTCGCGGAGTGTGTGTACTAGTACACGATTGTTGTACCCCTTGGGTGGATGCAGATACTTGTTCGCCCGACGATCGGAACTGCCTGTGATGCCCCAATCGGAATAGGCACTTTGACCCAATCGGCACAAGGTCACATTCAGAGATTTCTGGAATGGCTCCCTAATTCCGCTTCAAGAGCGTGGTCGCATGCTGCCGATACGATCGCATACGGACACCCCTTCTCTCAAATAGGCATAACTTTCCGCTCGAATATCAAATTCGCTTATAAGACCTCAATACGGAATTGGCACACTCCGAGGGCCCGTCGCCCCCTTAGTGCCTCAGGCGATAAGACGTCATTTCGGGGCCGAAAAACCTTCGTTTTGTACTCCAAAATTATGATTCCAGTCGATGATCTCCTTGTTTTCAAGGTTTTCTGGCAGTAGCGTCTCTATCGATTACGTAAATCGCTGATGGGGCAACCACACGGAGTTGGCCTATCACGGCGTTCGGAAGTTGAGTTCAACTCAGCACGAGAACTCCTCCCCAGGTCATAGATATGGGTGCACAAACATCGCCGATATAGTCACCCCTTCCAGTTTATTCTCACCCCTTCAACAAGGAACTGGGCATAACATTCTGCCAGGGTATCGGAATCCCTTATGTGACCATAATTCAGAGTCGGTACTCTAAGACGGTCGACAGGGCGCTGATTTTGCGGAATTCCGTTCCGGAGCCAAAATTCCACCGTGGAGCGTGTGTACTACACCGACTGTCGTACCCCTTGGGTAGGACATGGACATTTGTTTTGCCCGATGATCGGAACTGCCCGCGACGCCCCAATTCGGAATAGGCACTTCGACCTGATCAGCACAAGGTTGCATTCAGAGATTTCCAGAATGGCACGCTAATTTCGCTTCGATAGCGTGGTCGCGGGCTGCTGATGCGATCGCATACGGAAACCCCTTTGGTCAAACGGGCATAACTTTCCACTCGATTATTGGAATCGCTTATAAGACCCCAATTCATAATCGGCACTAAGAGGCGCCCGTCGCCCCCTTATTCTCTCAGGCGCTATGACGTCATTTCTGGGCCGAAAAATCTCATTTTGCACTCCAAAATTGCGATTCCAACCGACGATCTCTTTGTTTTCAAGGTTTTCTGGTAGTAGCGTTTCCCTCGATTATACGAATCGCTGGTGGGGCAACCACACGGAGTCGACTTGTCACGGTGATCGGAAGTTGTGTTCAACTCGGCACAAGAACTCCTCCCCAAGTCGTAGATATGGGTGCACAAACATCGCCGATATAGTCACCCCTTCCGGTTTATTCTCAACCCTTCAGCAAAAGAACGGGGCATAACTTTCCGCCCGGGTATCAGAATAACTTATGTGACCACAATTTAGAATCGACACTCCGAGACAGTCGACAAGGCGCCAGCTTCCTAGAATTCCATTTCGGGGCCGAAATTCTGTCGCGGAGCGTGTGTACTAGTACACCATTGTCGTACCCCTTGGGTAGGACGCAGATATTTGTTCGCCCGGTGATCAAAACCGCTCGTGACGCCTCAATTCGGAATAGACACATCGACCCGGTCGGCACAAGGTCACATTTGGAGATTTCCAGTCCGGTGCCCAAATTCCGCTTTGGGAGCGTGGTCACAGGTTGCCGATGTGATCGCATACGGACACCCCTTCGCTCAAACTGGTATAACTTTCCGCTCGCTTATCGGAACCACTTATAAGACCTCAATTCAGAATCGACACTCAGAGGTGCCTGTCGCCCCCTTATTGCCTCAAACGATAAGACGTCTTTTCAGGGCCGAAAAACTTTCATTTTGCATTCCAAATTGCGATTCCAGTCGACGATCTCCTTGTTTCCAAGGTTTTCTGGCAGTAGCATCTCCCTCGATTACGTGAATCACTGGTGGGGCAACCACACGGAGTCGGCTTGTCACGGCGATCGGAAGTTGTGTTCAACTCGACATGAGAACTCCTCCCCAGGTCGTAGATATGGGTGCACAAACGTCGCCGATATAGTCACACATTCCGATTTATTCCCACCCCTTCAGCGAAAGAACTGGGCATAACTTTTCTCCCGGGTTTCAGAATCGCTTATGTGACCACAATTCGAAATCGGCACTCCAAGACGGTCGACAGGATATTGGTTTTGTGGAATTTCGTGTTGGGGCCGAAATTCCACTGCGGAGCATGTGTACTAGTATACCGATTTGTCGTACCCCTTGGGTAGGACGCTAATATTTGTTTGTCCGGTGATCAGAACCGCCCGCGATGCCCCAATTCGGAATAGGCACTTCGACCCGGTCGGCACAAGGTCGCATTCAGAGATTTCCGGTACAACGCCCTAATTCTGCTTCGGGAGCGTGGTCGTGGGCTGCCGATGCGATCGCTTACGGACACCCCTTCGCTCAAACGGACATAACTTTCTGGTCGATTATCGAAATCGCTTATAAGACCCAAATTCAAAATCGGCACTCAGAGACGTCTGTCGCCTCCTATTGTCTCAGGCGATAAGACCTCGTTTCGGGGCCGAAAAATCTTCATTTTGCACTCCAAAATTAAGATTCCAGCTGACGATCTCCTTGTTTCCAAGATTTTCTAGCAGTAATGTCTCCATCGATTACGCGAATCGTTGGCGGGGCAACCATACGGAGTCTACCTGTCATGGCGATCAGAAGTTGTGCGATTCCCAAGAAAACATGAGTACAATACTTAATGAAGATTAATATTAAGAGTGGCAACAATAATGATAATTAGTGTTAATGGTTGAACAATTCCTTAGAAAAATCTCTTACAAATTTGAGAATTGAACCCCTTTCCTCTTGATGCACAACAGAGCTTCTTACTAACCGCATCATTCATAAGTACATCATTTTGATGGCCACATCATGTTATAAAGAACGTGTAGATGACATATCAATATTATTGCCCATCTAAGGGCGACATCGTTGTTCATTATGAAAACCCTAATTCATATATCGGAGTAATGCTTCAAATATGCAAATCTCTCTTCCATCATATAATGTCACTCTACTTATGAAAATGCCTCTTATGTGGCATGTATGATTTGCAAGAAGAGCACTTAATTAGTGGAAGTCTTACATTAAAAAGATATAGCCTCTACAAGTGCGGAAGAATATCCATTTATGTGAAGAGCTCTCTCACGAAGATGATTTAAGAAAAGTTTAAACCTCTTTTAACAAAAATATGGAATTATTTTACCATCAAACCGTCTAATATATATATATATATATATATATATATATATATATATATTATATATATATATATATATATATACACATATATAGAAATGCTTGTTGCAGTATAGGTCTTGCAATAAAGATGAGGATTGGAGAGGTTGGAGAGGAGAGACGAGGATCTTGTCAAAGACAACCAACTAATAGGATTGCTATCTTGCAATCCACATCATACTTATTGCAGGAGTTTTCTTGCAATCAGTATTTCTCTTCTTGCAATCCACCTCATCCTTATTGCAACACTCACATATACATATGAAAATGATACAAAACTACTGCCACACTTACATACGCTGGCAGCAGACTATGTTGGATGCTGTGAATTGGTTTTGCACAAGGACAGAGGAGACAAAAGGGAGGGAAGAAAAGAGAAGGGAGAAGCATCTATTCAGACCCCACAATTCATCAGGTTTAGGATGAAACACCTAACAAGGAATCTGCCAAGCAGAGTGGCATTTTATTCAGATCATGTGTCCCTATTACACCTGTAAATATTGGCTAAGGTAACAGTCCTAAGTTAGTCCTTCAGATTCCTGATGCAGTATGCCATTGTCACAAACCAGCCAATCAAGAGAAGTGAGAAGAATGCCAATCCTATCAAAAATGGCCAACCCGCCATAAGAATTGAAATGCAGAGTACTGAGACGAACGGGAAGAACGCTCTCACAATTGACATGCGGTCCACCCATTGCCCCTTCCACAGGACAAGTGCTGCTACATTCACCATGTTCCACCCCAGGGAGCCATTGTAGGAGAGACGATTCAAGCAGTTGGCCACAAAGGAGTGGCAGTTGCAGGTAAGAGATTGTAGTACTTGTGCTGGAATTGCTGCATGCTCGAGTGGATGGCGTCGTTCCAGGAGATAGCGATGCCGAGCTCAGAATGGCGAAAGCCATGCTTGCATGTGTGTGAGGCTAGATTGCGAGGGAAGCAGCACTGTGAAGAATTTTCATGGAGAGGGTAGAGAAGAATAAGTGCATTTCAAGAAAAAGGGAGAGTTTCTATGATACAGAAAAAGGCCAATGTATCAAGTGTCACAAACAAAACCCATATAATGAGAGCTTCAAATCAGCATTATTCGACAAACTATTCACCATTATCTTGCTGCATTAATAAACTCAATACATGGAGACAGGATCCCCTCAGTACCGCACAGGAGGGGATCCCGTCAATACAAGGGAAAAAATGGTATTTTGCATTTCGATCCCTGTGTAAAACGTAAAAAACTTTACACAGGGTGGGTTTAACTGCAAAATGCCATTTTTTGCTTTGTACTGACCTGGATCCCCTCCTGCGTGGTACTGAGGGGATCCCGTCTCCAATACATGCACCTAATGACGGAAAAAGACTATCTAATCTGTCCACAATCTACCCAATCCCCCCTCCACAACAAAAAAAAGAAGAATACGATAGGACTAGAAAACCACCTTCATGATAAAGCACTGTTGTAAGGACAGAAGATTGTGGAAGACAATACTGGCTTCACATTGGTCTGGAAAAAGGAATGCATGGCAGAAACCTTGAAAGATCTGTTGAGTATTTCTTACCATCTTAAAGATGATCTAATAACGGGAAAAACAAACAATGGAAGAGAAAGTTAATACCTATTTCTATGGTTTGCCAACAAGTTTGCAGCAAAGAGCATGAAAAGCCAAAACTGAACATCTTTACTGATGAAGTATCAAGTAGAAAAGGCTCTTATTTACCTGTTCTCTGTCGACCTGAAGATATCTGGCGACGGCACCATATGCAAAGTTATCTACATTCACAAAATTTGAACCTGCGAAATCCAGGACAGCCCCGTCGTCCCGGCAAATTCCCACATGACCAATGTATGGGGCCAACCATGAAACCACTGGAAGAGGTGTCCAGACAATACAGCAAGGAAATTTTTCTTTCTTTGGATCGATATCATCAAGTGGCCATAAGCCATGATTAACCCTTTGCGGAGAACCAACGGTGTCAGAATCAACCATTGCCATGAGTTCCATGACACTTCTTCCAGAGGACATTCAAATTCACTTAGCATAAATAAGAGGAGCTATGTCCTCAACGAGATAAAAAATGGAAGTGCCGTCAGCACTGAAAAATCAGAAAGAAAATCGTTATTTTCCTTTAAAATTCAATATGAAGAAATTTGAGTAATACATGTATATCATAATTCTATGCATATATTTTTAAAAATTGCTAACCAACTTGCCCCAGTGGTGCAGCTGTTAATATCTTAGGGGATGCATCTTACAATTTTTTTCAATTCAAATCACCTCGAGCACCTAAAGGAGCACATATGAATGGCGATAGGGCAACAAGCACAGTGGAAAGACAACCAAAACCAAGGCACCCTGACCTCTAAACCATAGAGTTAGTTAGCAGTCACTACATTGTTTAAGCAAGATACCCAGTATTCTTGATCAAAAAATGGAAAATGTGAAGGAAAGTGCACGCCATACAAAAGGGTACAAAACCACAAGAGATAAGGAGAACCAGGTTGAACATAAAGTGAAAGAAAATAGGCCCTTCTGATGTAAAAGTAAAACACTAAAGAAATACTTCAGAGTTAAGGGGAAAATTCTGTTTCGAGCACTTGGATGTATGGGCTTTAAGATTAGAAAATGTATGGGCTAAATCCATCTCTTTTCCTTGGGTACCCTTGGAAGGATAAGGAAGCTTTGGTTTTCTGATCATGTTTATGATCACATGGAAAAGATCTGGATACTCCACAGTACAAGCACTTGCCTGACATAGTCACATGGAATAAAGGACAGTAATATTTCCAATTTTTTTTTGTGAACTGACATAAGCTGTGAACCAGGAATGTCAACTTTCGAGATCACATCTTGATCAAATCAAAAAGCACTTAACCTTTCACTGCTTACTTCAAATAAGAAAGAAAGATGGATTTAGTCAAGGCATCTTACCAAGTTCATCTAATCATATTTCATCAAAGCTCAGAGCTTCTTACTTAAAATAGAGAACAGTGTCTTAGCTCTTTTCCTTCCAATCTCAAGGATACCTCACAAAATCCCGAAAATTTTTTTCTCAGGTTCCAAGCCAGAGAGGATATCATAACCCGACTGAATGGTTCAGAATCCGCTAAGTGCTTTAACAAAAGTAGGATCTTTTTTTTTTTCTTTCTTTCTTTTCTTCCTTCTGCAATCACCTTGTTGCAGTAGCAAATGAAACTAGACAGCAAAGGAACGGACTAGTTATTCCCAAATGCATAGTCATCATGTTGTCATTTCATGTCTAAATGTCTTCATTTAAAGATGGCATCACTCCATTGGACGTATTTGAAAGAGCATTACATTAAATTCATAAACTCCTAGAATTAAGAAAAGCATTCCTTTCCTTACAAGAAGGTTTCTTCATTGGGGAGTAACCCTGTCAGAAACTTCTTCCATTGGGCGACATAGAGTAAGAGAAAATATAAACAGGGAGAAAACTTTGAGGGGCAAACCATACTCCAACAAACATTTGTAATGTTTTGACTGCCAAGAAAGAAAAATGTATAAAGTCCTGATTAAAAGAATAAGGTGATATAGAGAATTTCCTCTTTAGCCACACAGATGATGAAGAATAGAATGTCACTCAAAAGAGATGTGCAGAGAAGAGAGGCCAGCATGTAAGTGTCGAATACCTTCACTTTTCATCCAGTTCTGTAAACTTTTATTGGTATGCATAAGAAAAAAAATCAGGTTCACTCTTTTCTTCATACTTGGCATTCTGTGAAACCGAGGTTCTGTCAAGTTTTCTTGCCATTGACTGACTTTTCAAACAAATAAGACCAATGAATGATCCAAAATCCATATGGCATTGACAATTTACGGATCACAAGAATGCGTTCTCACTTTCCTCTGCAACAAATGACCATATGCGGTCATGAGACCACCCCAAAGACTGACAGAAAAGAAATAACATACAAACCAGACTGAGGAAAAAGTTGTATCAGGGAACGAGGAGCGGAGATGCTTCTGCAAATTCTGAGTGGCACCATGCCCTCCCAAGGATCTCTAAAAGTCAATCTAGATCTACACTTCTTGGCTAAACTTAGGTCTCCTTACAGAATCAGCCAAATCTGTCCTTTCCACCACTTCGATCAAATACATTTGCTGCAAAATCCACCGAACATTACAACCCCAGAACCTCGATAGAACAAATTCAAAAGAACCCACCTCAAACAACAAACCGCGAGACATAAAAACGCAAAGATGGATGCGAATGCGAGCACTGGCTTCGGCAAATCCCCCCATGCCCCCAGAAAAAGGGAAACATCCAGAATTTCATTTCAGCAAACGCCAGAAGTACACGACACGGTCAACAGAGGAAAGAAGAACAAAATTTGAATTGCTCTTCAAAACTTGTTTCATCTGAAAAAGAAGCAGGATGGGTGAACAAGTTCTCACCTTCTGGGTATGGATTGAAGACGCCGCCGGCTGTGAACCTCCCCAATGGAACGGCAGGGCAGACGGTCCATACCCACATAAATATATAACCATCTGGCAACTACGTAAAGCGGAAAAGTACTCGCAATCACGGTCTACCCGTTGAATGCAATAATCCTGGTGGAAAATCCCGAGTTTTCCTTGCGCAGACGGCAAACGGTGCGCATGAAGTGGGTTGGGGCCAGCAAACTGGGAAGGTTCATGCACCAGGAAGAACGCCCGGTGGGGGAGGCCCTTCTCTTCCCCTCGGTCCTTGTACGGCTTCAGGTTATTACAGCTACTGTAGATGAAACTGGAGACGCCTACCCAGCACCCACAGGAAGATTGTCCTATCTCATATCAGAAAAAAAGTGATCTTTACCTTAAAAAAATAGAAAATATATGGGTAAGTGTGGAGTTTACCAACTTATGTTGGAACTTGAAGCGATTAAGGTTGGAAAAGGTCTAACTTTGAAGATTTTTTCTTCTCCAACTGGGGATATCAGAGGTTAGGGATTCTTGGGACTCTTTGGGCAAGGATGTGAAGGGGCCATTTACTCAAATCAACCACTGGTTTGATCTTTTCCATAATCTTTTTTTTTATTAGGTGATGTACCTTCATCAATTTTTTCACTTCTCTTTAGTGGCTGTGCCTTTTGTCCACAATTGGGATGTTTTGTCCCGGGTCTGTTTGGTTGTTTGTAAGATGAATTCACAGGGAAAACTTTTTTCAAAGATTAGCTTTTACATGAAAATGGAAATTACAATTGTCCATTTGATTGTTAGGAAAATATTTTCACTAGTTATTTATGTAAATAAAATATTAAAAAAAGATAAAAAAATTAACAGTATTAAATATAAGTTTTACTAAAGAATTGGATGGAAGTGTATGGGATATTATGGTCTACTCCAATAAGGGGAGGCCACATATTCTTAGTACACTATTCATCAAAATTTTTATTTATTTTATTTTTATTTTTAATAATTTTTAAAAATAAAAAATTTAGATAACTAATGAAAATAAGTAACTTTGACAAAGACAATTTAAAGTAGGAGAAATAAAATAAAAATATAATTTGAATGAATAGTATTTTATAGATATTTTATAAAAAAATAAAAATTAAATTAACTAATAAAAATAATTAAATTTGACAAAAACTACTAAGTGAGTGGAAAAAATAAAATGTAACTTGTATGAATAGTACCAGTATGTGTCACTGTAGCGACTTTAGTGGCAACTATAGCATTGGAAAATGGCATCTGCGTTTTTACAGCGGATGCCAAAATTCAGATTTTTTTGGATTTACTTTTTCAGATTTTGTTTTTCTATAGTACCAAATGATCTTAAGAAAAGATTTTTCGTGAAAATTTTTTCCTAATGAGATTTTACCTCTAAACAACAGACCCTAAGGTTAGGCAGGACACTGTTTCTCCTATTGTTACATCTGTTATGTGAAGGTTGATGCTGATAGATGTCAATTCTTTAGCCAAGTGCTCCATGAGTTTATGGAGTGATGGTGGGGGTAATTTTGCTGGATATTGTTTGAGCGATTTGTTAATGTCTGTGAAATATATCATATGTTACATTTTCAAATCTTTATATTATTTTCTCTATATTCTATATATTTTCTCTTATATATATATATATATATTATATATATTATCATTTCTTTATTTATTTATAACTCACTACAATGAATTATTTAAAAATACAAAATAAATTTGTCCTCTAAAACTCTCAAAAATCATTTTTTAATAATCTCTCTCCTGGCCTCTCTCTCACTCTCTCGTGTATGTGTCGTACCATCTCCCTCTGTTTTTTTTTTTGTTTTTTTTTTTGAATAAAGATAGCACATTATATTATAACCACAAGAGAGGTACATAGAAGGCTGAGGGACATTACATAGGAGGAAAAAAAAAACTACCTCCACACTGCAACACCATACCAGAGTGGAAGCCCATGCCGACTTCTTACACAAAGACCCATAACTCGAGCCATGGATGCAAACAAAAGATACACATTAGTATCAAGAGAGCACCACAAGGAAAGTTGAGGTCAGGACCTAATCGGAAGAGAAGAAGCCTGAGCTATGATACAACAGAGTCTGAACTTGGAAGATCTCAACCCCCCCAATCTCCTCTCCTATCACCTCTTTCTCTCTCTACATTCTCTGTCTCTCACACTCCGACTAGCACTCTCTCTCTCTCTCTTCTTCTTTTTTTTAATAACAAGGAAATCCTGTCCCATGTGACTTTGTGAGCTTAAAAATTGGTGTTCGTGAACTCTAAGGTCAGGACTTGGCAGCTCCTACTTTTCGTGTACTCGTATTGCTCTTACCCCCCTTGATCAAAAAAATTCTGAATTTACACCTCGAAGATTACATGTAAATCAGGTAAGCGCCCCCCCCCCCCCCCCCCCCCCCAAGGAATCGAACTCGGGACCTCTTACTTTTAAGAAAGAGTTCTAACCGATCGACCCAACCGGAGCTCTCTCTCTTCATTCTTATTTCTCTCTTTCTAACAGAGATATTTTAGTAATTTGAGTTCTTATTTATAGTTTCATTAGATGAAAATAAAATATTCTTCAAATTCTCACAGCCAATTAATTCATGAACTTTTTTTCTATTTTAGAGATATAGAACATAATATGAAGATTTCAAGAATGTAACGTCAAATACGCTATATGTCAGATGTAAGTATGATTTTCCTCTAATTTTAATATTACTTTTGACAGTATATGTTCTGATTACAAATAATAAATACGAAGAATGTCAGCCTACTATGCAGTCGAGTTTTCATATTTTTAGAGAGATCGATCTGATGAAGAGGAAAAAGATTGATGACCAATTATATATATGTGAGAATGGTAACAGTATGGTGATCTCCAAATTGATCCTAGAAATGTTAAAGGTCTAAGCATCCTATTTGATCCAAACCACCCCACATCTTTGTTCTTCTCCTTGATCAACAATAACCCCATTGGAAGAATAGTAAATTGAACATCCCAAACTTAAGCTTTGACCGGCCCAAAATCTTAAAACAGGCAAACCCAACTTAGCCCAACTTGTAAATGGGCCGGGCTGGATGTGTGCTTGGCCCATTTCTCTCTACTGTTTGTTGGCTCAAATCCACAGAAAGACCCACCTGCTTTGATATGGACCCACCACCACAAAACACATTGAAATCCTGAGACCTTTTTTTTCCTTCTATTTTGATACATGCAAAATAATGGGATCTTTTAATTATTACTATTTTGGATGATCTGAAATGCCAAACTCAAAATCAAAGCCTTCCCTCCTAATTCTGGGTTTCCCTTTTTCTTTCTTCAGATCATTGTCTCAAATTCTTTGTTAATTGAGAATAATTTAGTGCACTTGAGTTTTGCATTTTGTACTTGTACTTCTCCCTTTTCATTAGATGGATATATTGTGCCCTCTTTTCATTGGCCAATGAGAAAGAAGAAATACAAGTGTAAAGTACAAAACTCAAGTGCACTAAATTTTTCTCTTGTTAATTAGTCCAAAAACTTTATTGCCTGGCTATAGGGAAACCTAAGTTTTCTTCTATATTGTCCCCTTTGATATCCTCATGTATGGTAGTAACCTTAGGACCTGTTTAATAAGTTAATAGTTTATGGTGAAGAAAGTTTATCAGCCTTGATAAAGTCAAATCAATTTGATTATAATCAAAATAGTCCATCTACTTATCAAGTGGGCACAAAGACTATTAACTCTTGATAATTTATCAGAGGATGAATCCTCTATTAACTTATATAGGATCGTCAAGTGTTATCTTATTTTTTCATCAAAACACAAAGTTGTTAACTCCTGTAACAACTTAATTTGATAATGAGGTAAGGAAGTTTATCCCCTTTTTAGCACTGTTTTTAAGTCCATAGATAGCTTGGTAACTGAGATAGGATACAGGGTTATATGATAAGGGGATTGATATAAGTAAATCGGGTAATAAACTAATCGCGTTTAAGGGTTTTTTTTTTTGTTTGAGATGGTTTAAATGAGGGATAATTATATAAGGGATAGTTTTTAATGTGATGTGATATGATGTGATGTGATGTGACACAGTGTGTATAGTTATCACCCATTTATCCCTAATTTGACACCATTTACCTGTGTATAAATATACACACACAATTTTCAAGAATACAATAATAATAATTAATAAGTTATCCCTAAGGATAACTTTTATCCCCCTCTATGGGAGGGATAAGTTATCACCCATTTATCCCCTCTTTATCATGCTTAAGTTTTATCACCCATGTTTATCCTATCTCGGTTACCAAATTGTATGTGGGTATAAAACCAGTGATAAAAGGGGGATAAACCCCCTTATCACGTTACCAAAGAGCCTAGGCAAGACAAAAGGGGGATAAAGAGGTGATAACTTATCCCTCCCATGGAGGGGGGATAAAAATTATTCCTAAAGATAACTCATTATTTATTGATATTTCACTATATAAAATCGTATCTCTCCCCTTATACATAGATAAATGATGTCAAAGTAGAGATAAAAAGGTGATAACTATACATTCTCTGTCACATCACATCATATCACATTAAAAGTTATCCTCTCCTTCATACTATCCTTCCTTAAATCATCTCAAATCAAAAAAAATCCCTAAACATGAATAACCTATAACATGACTAATCTATCCTCAGTCTCCTTATCTCATTATCAAGAGACTAGATCTTTTTCCGAGATATCTTTGCATCTGTCCAATTATCGAGCTGGACCTAATCCTTATCCGACATGTCTTCACATCTATCCAATTATCAAACCAAACCAAATAATTTGCAACACCAACACATCCTTTTCTTTCTACTTGTTCAATACTGCCATGCGAGGTCCTCTTGCTATCAAATCTCCATCTTTTGTGCAGGTGTGTCGCCAGGTTTTGCCGGCGAGGTGAGTTGTTAATTAGGCCTTGTTCTGACAGGGTGGCTGTCCGAACTGGGCCGAGCTGGCAAGAAAGCAACTGGGCCGCAACAGAACATCTCAAGCTCCCTTTTTTGGCAGATCCAAACTTTCCCAAAAATGGAAGGCGGTGGATGGCATGTATGCATGGGCATGGCCTCGATCCATCACCCTCCCACGAGAGCTACATCCTACATGTGTGCATGTCCCCCCATCCCTACACGAATTTGTTCGCCATCCCATCAGCCACCCTCCAAGATGCTAACAAATATTATGTAAAAAAAAAATACTTGTTGCACATTAAGATATATAATTGAGTGTTGATATGACGAGTACACTTTAATGTGATTGATGGATTCATATGAAAGGTTCATTGATCCGTATGCTTTCTATATCATGTTTCGTCATGTCAATATAGATTAGTCACATCAAAATATATTCAATTATGTTAGAAATAGATATTATGTGAAGATGTTATGGTGCCAATGTTGTTTCTTGTTTTTACTCTTATTTCTTACATCATAGCCGATGCCAAACAAAAAAATACAAACAACTTAAGCTTTTATCCTTTGATGCTTTTTTTAATATAAAAATACATCATATATATATATATATATATATATATATATATATATTATTTTAAATCAATGGTGTACGTGATTGGTATAGATGATGGTATCAAAATTTAGAATAAATTTTTTTATTCAGTTGATTGGGTAAAAACACCACCCGACCTTATTTAGTTAACCGAGTAAAAAGTACTCCAAAACTTATAAGTTCTCACCTATATTTAGAGATATCGAACTCCTGTCGGAACAAGTTTATTTTTTTTATTTTAATTTATTATTATTATTAAAATTTAATTATAAACTAGATTTAATTAATATGATACACTCTAGGTTCTACCATACTTAGAGGAGTCCGGATCCTCTCGCAACGCGGGAGGACCGGACTCAGTAAGTCTCCAACTGGAGGCTTACACGTGGCCGCCCTCCTCCCGCCTTCCCTTCTCCTCTCCACTCCCACTCCCGGTCACCCGGTTCCCCCCTCCCACCTTCTCCCGGTTCCCCCCTACCAGCCTTCCCACTCCCGGTTCTCCACCCCCCCCCCCCTCCCAACTTAATTCCCAGGAGTTACTGTTGCTCATTTTGAGCAACAGTAACTCACCATTTGTTGTTTTTTTTCTTTAATTTTAAATTTTTATTTTAAAATCTGATTGTGAGAGATAACATTTTTTATTTTATAGTTTTTTTATTAAATATAAAACAAATATCATTAAAAAATATATTAATGTCTGTCGGATTCGGGACTGTAATACTCTAAAAAATTTTAATAGATAAAATTATGAATAATATGGTTATTAGACCTCATTATTATTATGAGATAGAAATAATTAATATCTAAAATTAATTGATACTAATAAATGATACCTTAGCGCCGTACAGAGAGATGTGCGCTCTGACAATGCGACACCGAAAAACTGTAACGAAAATAAAATTCGAGAACACCATAATTTCTAAAAAATATGGTGACATCAAAAATATAAATATCCAGATTTGATGACGTACGGATTTCAAAATTAAGTCGATGCAACTATTTTTCGGTCGATTTTTCACCCAGTGTAAAATAAACTCTAAAAATTAAACTAAAATCACCATAATCTATAAAACCATTACATTAGCCTATGACTGTAATTTTAACACAAATGTATATCATTTCAATGTGTTTTCAATAAGATCTTTGAGCCAGCTGATTTTTAAGCTATTTACAGTAACTATTTTAACCAATTATTTTTTTCCCTTAGTTTTAATTCTTATTCTAAAATTGGATTGTGAAATATGTCATTTTTTATTTTATAATTCTTTTAAATTTAAAAATAAATATCATTAAAAATATAATATTGATGTCTATCCAGTTCGGGTATGTAACGTTCTGAAAATTTTTAATAGTTGAAAATTATGAATAATATGGTTATTAGACCTCATTATTATTATGAGATTGAAATAATTAATATCTAGGATTAATTGATATTAATAAACGTTATCTTAATGCGTACAAAAAGATGTGCGCTCCGACATGGCGACACCGAAAAACTATAACAAAATAAAATTCAAGAACACCATAATTTTCAGAAAAAAAAAATTGGTGACATTAGAAATATAAATATCTGGATTTGTTGACGTACAAATTTCGAAATTAAGTCGATGCAACTATTTTCCGGACGATTTTTCACCCAGATATTAATTATTTCAATATCATAATAATAATGAGGTCTAATAACCATATTATTCAAAATTTCAACTATTAAAAATTTTCAGGACGTTACAGTCCCGAACTGGATAGATATCAATATTATATTTTTTTAATGATATTTGTTTTTAAATTTAAAAACTATAAAATAAAAAATGACATCTTTCATAATCCAATTTTAGAATAAAAATTAAACTAAAATTACAGCCATAGGCTAATGTAATGGTTTTATAGATTATGGTGATTTTAGTTTAATTTTTAGAGTTTATTTTGCACTGAGTGAAAAATCGTCCGGAAAATAGTTGCATCAACTTAATTTCGAATTCGTACGTCAACAAATCTGGATATTTATATTTTTGATGTCACCATATTTTTTTAGAAATTATGGTGTTCTCGAATTTTATTTTCGTTACAGTTTTTCGGTGTCGCACTGTCGGAGCACGCATCTCTCTGTACGGTACTAAGATATCGTTTATTAGTATCAATTAATTTCAGATATTAATTATTTCTATCTCATAATAATAATGAGGTCTAATAACCATATTATTCATAATTTTCATCTATTAAAATTTTTTTAGACTGTTACAGTCATGAATCTGACAGATATTAATATTATTTTTTTAATGATATTTGTTGCATTCAGATACATAAGGTTGCATTCAGGTGCTTATGGTTGCATTCAAGCGCTTATGATTGCATTCAAGTGCTTATGGTTGCATTCAGATGCATATGGTTGCATTTAGGTGCTTATGGTTGCATTCATGTGCTTATGGTTGCATTCAAGTGCTTATGGTTGCATTCAGGTGCATATGGTTGCATTTAGGTGCTTATGGTTGCATTCAGGTGCATATAGTTGCGTTCAGGTGTTATGGTTGCATTCAAGTGCTTATGGTTGCATTCAGGTGTATATGGTTGCATTTAGGTGCTTATGGTTGCATTCAAGTGCTTATGGTTGCATTCAGGTGTATATAGTTGCATTTAAGTGCTTATGGTTGCATTCAGGTGCATATGGTTGCGTTCAGGTTCTTATGGTTGCATTCAGGTGCTTATGGTTGCATTCAAGTGCTTATGGTTGCATTCAGGTGTATATGGTTGCATTTAGGTGCTTATGGTTGCATTCAGGTGCTTATGGTTGCATTCACGTGCTTATGGTTACATTCAGGTGTATATGGTTGCATTCAAGTGCTTATGATTGTATTCAGGTGCATATGGTTGCATTCAGGTGCTTATGGTTGCATTTAGGTGCATATGGTTGCATTCAGGTGCTTATGGTTGCATTCAAGTGCTTATGGTTGCATTCAGGTGTATATGGTTGCATTTAGGTGCTTATGGTTGCATTCAGGTGTATATGGTTGCATTTAGGTGCATATGGTTGCATTCAGGTGCTTATGGTTGCATTCACGTGCTTATGGTTACATTCAGGTGTATATGGTTGCATTCAAGTACTTATGGTTGTATTCAGGTGCATATGGTTGCATTCAGGTGCTTATGGTTGCATTCAGGTGCATATGGTTGCATTTAGGTGCTTATGGTTGCATTCAGGTGCATATGGTTACGTTCAGGTGCTTATGGTTGCATTCATGTGCTTATGGTTGCATTCAAGTGCTTATGGTTGCATTCAGGTGCATATGGTTGCATTTAGGTGCTTATGGTTGCATTCAGGTGCATATGGTTGCATTCAGTGCTTATGGTTACGTAAGCACTTGATGCAACCATAAGCACTGAATGCAACCATAAGCACATGAATGCAACCATAAGCACTTGAATGCAACCATATGTATCTGAATGCAACCATATACACTTGAATGTAACCATAAGCACTTGAATGCAACCATAAGCACCTGAACGCAACCATATGCACCTGAATGCAACCATAAGCACCTAAATGCAACCATATGCACCTGAATGCAACCATAAGCACTTGAATGCAACCATAAGCACTTGAATGCAACCATAAGCACATGAATGCAACCATAAGCACCTGAACGTAACCATATGCACCTGAATGCAACCATAAGCACTTGAATGCAACCATAAGCACTTGAATGCAACCATAAGCACATGAATGCAACCATAAGCACCTGAACGTAACCATATGCACCTGAATGCAACCATAAGCACCTAAATGCAACCATATGCATCTAAATGCAACCATAAGCACTTGAATGCAACCATAAGCACTTGAATGCAACCATAAGCACCTGAATGCAACCTTATGTATCTGAATGCAACAAATATCATTAAAAAAAATAATATTAATATCTGTCAGATTCAAGACTGTAATAGTCTAAAAAAATTTAATATATGAAAATTATGAATAATATGGTTATTAGACCTCATTATTATTATGAGATAGAAATAATTAATATCTAAAATTAATTGATACTGATAAACGATATCTTAGCACCGTACAGAGAGATGTGTGCTCCGACAGTGCGACACCGAAAAACTGTAACGAAAATAAAATTCGAGAACACCATAATTTCTAAAAAATATGGTGACATCAGAAATATAAATATCCAGATTTGTTGACGTACGAATTTCGAAATTAAGTTGATGCAACTATTTTCCAGACGATTTTTCACTCAGTGCAAAATAAACTCTAAAAATTAAACTAAAATCACCATAATCTATAAAACCATTACATTAGCCTATGGCTGCAATTTTAACACAAATGTGTATCATTTAATGTGTTTTCAATAGGATCTTCGGGCAAGCTGATTTTTAAGTTATTTACGGTAACCATTTTAACCAATTATTTTATCTCCTTAGTTTTAAATTTTTATTCTAAAATTGGATTGTGAAAGATGTCATTTTTTATTTTATAGTTTTTTAAATTTAAAAACAAATATCATTAAAAAAAATATAATATTGATATCTATCCAGTTCGGGACTGTAACGTCCTGAAAATTTTTAATAGTTGAAATTTTGAATAATATGGTTATTAGACCTCATTATTATTATGATATTGAAATAATTAATATCTGGGTGAAAAATCGTCCGGAAAATAGTTGCATCGACTTAATTTCGAAATTTGTACGTCAACAAATCCAGATATTTATATTTCTAATGTCACCAATTTTTTTCTGAAAATTATGGTGTTCTTGAATTTTATTTTGTTATAGTTTTTCGGTGTCGCCATGTCGGAGCGCACATCTTTTTGTACGGCATTAAGATAACGTTTATTAATATCAATTAATCCTAGATATTAATTATTTCAATCTCATAATAATAATGAGGTCTAATAACCATATTATTCATAATTTTCAACTATTAAAAATTTTCAGGACCTTACATACCCGAACTGGATAGACATCAATATTATATTTTTAATGATATTTATTTTTAAATTTAAAAGAATTATAAAATAAAAAATGACATATTTCACAATCCAATTTTAGAATAAGAATTTAAAACTAAGGGAAAATATTGGTTAAAATAGTTACTGTAAATAGCTTAAAAATCAACTAGCTCAAAGATCTTATTGAAAACACATTGAAATGATATACATTTGTGTTAAAATTACAGTCATAGGCTAATGTAATGGTTTTATAGATTATGGTGATTTTAGTTTAATTTTTAGAGTTTATTTTACACTGGGTGAAAAATCGACCGAAAAATAGTTGCATCGACTTAATTTCGAAATTCGTACGTCAACAAATCTGGATATTTATATTTTTGATGTCACCATATTTTTTTAGAAATTATGGTGTTCTCGAATTTTATTTTCGTTACAGTTTTTCGGTGTCGCACTGTCGAAGCGCACATCTCTCTGTACGGCGCTAAGGTATCGTTTATTAGTATCAATTAATTTCAGATATTAATTATTTCTATCTCATAATAATAATGAGGTCTAATAATCATATTATTCATAATTTTATCTATTAAAATTTTTAGAGTATTACAGTCCCGAATCCGACAGACATTAATATTATTTTTTAATAATATTTGTTTTATATTTAAGAAAAAATTATAAAATAAAAAATATTATCTCTCACAATCAGATTTTAAAATAAAATTTTAAAATTAAAGAAAAAACAACAACAAAGGGTGAGTTACTGTTGCTCAAATGAGCAACAGTAACTCCTGGGAATTAAGTTGGGAGGGGGGGGGGGTGGAGAACCGGGAGCGGGAAGGCTGGTAGGGGGAACCGGGAGAAGGTGGGAGGGGGGAACCGGGTGACCGGGAGTGGAGAGGAGGAAGGGAAGGCGGGAGGAGGGCGGCCACGTGTAAACCTCCAGTTGGAGACTTACTGAGTCCGGTCCTCCCGCGTTGCGAGAGGATCCGGACTCTACTTAGAGCTATCCGATTTACCGATCCAGCCTACCTTGTTTTCAGCACCAAAATGGAAGAGGAGGCAATCATCATATGCCCACTACCAACGAGGCAAATGGATTCGTAAAGCAGCTGCACCAGCAGATATCTATACCAGGCGTGGCGGCAGTCATCGCCCGCGGCGCCGGTGGCGATGGCCCGCGCGCACGTGAAGCCCCAACATCGACCCGTGCCCACCACCACCACCCCCAGGCGGCGAGTCTCCATTTGCGTGCCGCTTCTTCCTCCCCCGCTTTCCCCCACCTGTTCTACCCGCACTTTCTGGCCGCATCTCGCCGAAGGCCAGGTGTTTGCGAAAAGTCCCCACAGGGGAAAGGGGGTTCCTCGGCTGCCAGCGCCCACTTGGTGATGGGGACTCCTCCTCC
Source organism: Colocasia esculenta (assembly GCA_014218235.1). Classification (NCBI taxonomy): domain Eukaryota; kingdom Viridiplantae; phylum Streptophyta; class Magnoliopsida; order Alismatales; family Araceae; genus Colocasia; species Colocasia esculenta. The sequence goes on from JACBKR010000388.1 coordinate 57,806, forward strand.
TCCGCCTTCTTTGGTGCGTGGGTGAGCCCGTGTGGGTGACTTCATCAGCCCCAAGTCTGCATCACAGGAGGGAGGGGCCTGGCCTCGGAGTGCATGGAGCCAGTGCGCTTGTAATCCGGCGGGAGAAGATCTTGTTTGTCTTTTTTGCGGCAGGAGAGATCGAAGACGGCATGGGGGCTCGGTCGTCTGTGGCCCCCCTCCTCCCACCCCCCTGCGATTATGCGAACTGGGTGGGGGTGGGGAAGCAAAAGAGACGGCTTCGTTAGTGGTGAGGTCCAAGTTTTCTCTTGAGGTAATGTTGTCTCATTACTTGAAGTGACTTTGTTGGTGGGACTGGGGACGAAGACAATAGGCAAACCATCTTTGCTTCAAGCATAAGATCATAACCTTTTTTTTTCCTTGCACTTTTTCATGCAAATCGTCTTGTGTAGCTTTGGTATGATATGGATGATGATAGCATTAGAGTCGTCGGCTAATTGCTAACTTGCTTTGTATATTCTTTTTCCCTTGTGGGCGGCTGGTGATGTCGCTTTTAAAGGTCTAATTATGTGATTATAGCTTTTTCTTAGATGAATATTATGGTGCCACATTTTGTTGCCACTCTCACTTCGACCGTCTTCTTTGTGGAGATATAACCCAAATTTAGTGCTCATAAATTTGGGAGTATCGAACTCAAGTTATTCTTTCTCCATGGTTCCCCTGTATTCCTCTATCTTTCTCCATGGTTCCCCTGTATTCCTCTATTTTTTTACGAAGACTTTGAGAATGGTTTATTACACTTGCCCAAATGCACTTGTTGCACTTCGACATGACATGACAATCCACTTGGACGCCACGAAGGTTGGTGAGCAGTGATAGACAACGATAACTACTCTTAATCTAAAATCATCATCTTAGAACCCTAAATTACTACTTATGAGCCTAAATTACTATTAACAGTCTAGTCAATATTTTTAAATCATAAGGGTAATATTTTAAAACCTATCTGTGCCCAAAGATAATATTTATGAGCCCAAGTTATTGCTAAAAATTTAATCGATATTTTTAAACCCTAAGGATAATATTTTAAAATCTAAAGTTTGTATTTCTGGCCCAAGGTTAGTATTTATGAGCTCAGTTACTATTAAAAACCCAACCAATATTTTAAAACCCAATGCTATTATTTTAAAGTATAAAGTTTGTATTTTTTAGTTCAAACTTTTAATTTGTAAGTTCACTGCAACTTGTTCGTCACTCATTACTGCTCATTGATCATTGTTGTTGCCGCTACCACCAACCATCTATATGTTGCCCCTTACCCGCCAACCTGTATGGTGCCCAACATAGTGCCATGTAAATTGTCGTGTTACTGTTCAAGTGCAGCAAATGTATTTGACAAGTGTAGTAAACTTTTTCCGAAGACTTTTGATATATCATTGTCAAGTAGAGAAGAGATAGGGTGACAAAGTAAACCAAATTCTTGGATGACCTATCTGTCATCTCCAGATCTAGCTTTATCCTGTTAAAAAGGGCAGCTCTTTTAAAGACACCAAGAGTGAAGTGATGTAGTCTGCTCTTAGTGCCTTAAATCATGTGTTCACAGAAGGCGTTCAAATGATCTGGGGGGATGCTCTCTTGTTGTGGAGTGATGGCTTCCTCCTTTTTCATTAGGTTATTTGAGCATCAGTTCACTACTTTTAACTGACATTGTCATTGAATAAACAGACACCTATTGCAAACTTTGTAGGTGGCATCTTTCTATTATTTCACCATTATCCCAATACTTCCCTTTCACACTTCTTCCCATCTTGTAGATTTCTTATTAAAATATGACTTCAACTTAGATACCCTGTCCTTTTTTTTTTTTTTTGAAAAGGACTTAAATACCTGTTCTAAGTTTAGTTGGAATCACTTTAATTGGTAAAATATGACTTCAACTGGAATCATTTTCTTGTTAAAACATGACTTCAACTTGGAATCATTCTTGTTAAAATATGACTTCAACTTAATATCCTTGAAGACTTAATTCTTCTTCAAGGTTAGCTGGAACTAGTTTATTATCAAAAATGAGTTCATCTTAGACACGGCCTTTCCTATGTCTACTTGAACTACTTCAGTATCACAACTGACGTCAATTGAGACACCCCTTCTGAGCTTGCTTGGAACTATTTGATCCTACCCGGAGCTTTCTTGTCATACATAAGAAGATGCAAATACTAGTTTGGTTGAGCAATATCCTCCATCAGAGAACCTTACACCTCATACATTGTTTATAAAAAGAGTTTTACTGGTTGCATATCTAGTGTTGGTAATTTTCACATGAGAAATCTGCATAATTGCCATTTTCATGTTTTACCTTGTATCTAGTTGTCTTATATGAATCAATCATGTGAAAATATATTATCATATCATCATTTGCTGCATGCCTAAATGAACAATTAGCATTAATCTTATTAAAAAATACACATACTTCTCGACTATTAACTCATCAGAGAGAGAGAGTGGGAGCCGCGAGCACCACTGCTTAATTGTAGCCCACAGCTTTCTCTTGTGCTCGAAAAGTGATGCACCCGTGGCTCATATAGACTGAACTCCTTGAAGAATAAAACAGCTGGCTGTGGGCACTGCTTTTCTGGCGTATGAAGACGATACCTTAGCTAGTATCATAAGTTGCACGTTCGGCTTCGTTTGTGTTCTTGTCAAGATTCTACACATCATCTAGCAGGAACTCTATTGCATGCCTCTTTCTTTTTCCAAGTTTCTGAGTTGTGTATCAAGTTGAAATGGCATAAATTCTTTCTTGGCATTATCAACATGGTCATGGTGGTTCTTAGAAATTAATCCATTTGGAAAGTGTGGCCACGCATTTCAAAGTTGAAAGAAAATGATAATTGATATGCGCCCACGCTCGAGTCTCCCTCTCACTTTTATGCTCTTGGATTTATTTCAATTCTGGAACAGCAAGGACATTCAGAAAAGCTACTCCAAGGATGTGACTGATCTCTCTCTCTCTCGTCTCCTCTCTCTCTCTCTCTCTCTCTCTCTCTCTCTCTCTCTCTCTCTCTCTCTCTCTCTCCTCTCTCTCTCTCTCCTCTCTCTCTCTCTCTCTCTCTCTCTCTCTCTCTCTCTCTCAATAGTCCACATTCATGTTGAATATCTGCACAGCCAGAATGTTGCATTTGATAATCAAATGAAATACTGAGTACCACATCTTTGTGACACATTTTTTCTACCACCCATAATAAATAACACATCTAATTCTTCTCATAGTGCCTTTACATTAAGATTATTAATAAATCTATGTGACACTTATCTCATGGGTCCTAAAAATTATGTAACATTATAAACAATTCATAGTCAATTGAAAGATATAATTTGTGAGTAGTTGTACATCAACTAGATTTACACCACATGCCCCCCACTATTCAGTTGATTATCAAATGCAAAATTAGGGACTGTATTGGGTGAGAGAGAGAGAGAGAGAGAGAGAGAGAGAGAGAGAGATTCAACATCAACATACCTCCTCACCAGTGCATTGTCAGATGGCATGAAACATTCACATTCTCATCTCAACAGGGTGGCATAATCCAAAAACAAACAAGGGGAAGAAAAGGCGATCGAGTAGATACCCACAACAAAGAAGCAAATTAAAGCCTGCCCCCAGACTATTCTACCCACATTAAACTAAAAAGCATCCTGTTAATAATCACGTAAGGAGTTCTTATTGACATGGGTTTGAGTAATATGATCCAACAAAAACCTATATGATCCCAACCGAACAGTAAAAGTTAGAACCCACTAAAACTCAGCTAAGGGGAAAAAAAAAAAAGGGAAACAAAACAAAATCTCAGCACACACACAGGTTCCATACAACAGTACCCAAGGTAGCTCTCTCTCTTCTCCTCTCTCTCTCTCTTGGGAATGATTCACTTTTCCATGGTGACCAAGTGAATGGTCAAAAAGCTGAGCAGGAAAAGAATCTGACTGTGGCTTCAGTCAACAAATAGTACAAAGAGCTGATGCCCGTGGATATTTATAACTTCACAAATTGGGTGGGGGGAGGGGTGGGGGGGTAGGGTGGAGTTAATGGTCGGTGTTGTCATGAGCTCCTCTCCCTTGTCCCACACGTGTGGCCTAGCTTGTCTTGTTTTCACGGTGTGGTAATGGTGAGATGCCTGCCGTGTCTGCACGTCCATCCATGCCCATGGTCTCCTTTTAATGGTGTGCTGCACGACCAGCTCTCTCCTCCTCCCGCCCTCCCTTCCTGTTCATCGGATGGGCATCCTCCCCTTCATCCTTACTGTGGGGAAGTTGACGACGGAGTCCTTCTCGGCCACCCACCTGCATCCACAAAGACGACAAGATCACTTCGAGGAGATCGATCACAACAGTGTGCCTGTGAAGTCTGAAACGGTGCGTTTATTCCACGCACATTGCCCCCACATACCAAAGCTTTCCGATCTCTTGGAATTAGTTGCCCGCATTCATCACCATAAAGGCATACTCCTCTCTCTCTCTATCTATCTCTAGCGAGGGACCCAGAATTTTCTCTGACAGATCCAAGGATTAATATATAAGTGTAAAGACTAGAGGTTCACAGAGAGAGGGGGGTGGGGAGGTGTCTTCCTTGGGAACGTAATAAGAGTGCAGATTAGGGAAACTGAAGGCTTGTGAAAAGTTGGAGGGATGTGTGCATGGCACCCTGGAGCATCCTGGGTCG